>JAQFZM010001445.1:0-18303 GCA_034695785.1 Galumna obvia | reverse complement strand
AATGCATTTTCACTTTCAACAATACGGATGAAATGCAAATGTCATTCGGATTAAATAGAAGTATAAAAAGTGTATGAGTATTTAATATTTTAACCCTTATTATAAGTTGTATCATGGTCAAAATTCTATAAAAACCAAAAAAAGCTATTAATAAAAAATAATGTTTTAAAAGGACAAACAAATTAATCTAGAAAATTTTAATAAGATAATATTTCATCATTCATTTTATGTATATTATTATCTAGCTTATATTATCAAGTACAAATTTTAATAAGTTTTATCTTGATACAAAATAAAATATTGCTTATCAAGCTATTACCCAAGATGAATAAGGGTTTATTTAGTAAAAATTATTCTTATAATTTGTCATGGTTATTTTTAATAAGGTAAAACCCAATAATCCGCCCCTGTATTAAATCAGAATTAGTGCCCGAGTCAACCATTTAGCAAGCTATTTTTTAATAAAAAAATTTACAAAAAAACCATTATTCAGGTTAATTAATAAATTTTAAATAAAAACTTTGAATAGGTTAAAAATTTACTTGCTAATTGCTTGGTACCAAACATATTTACTCACTCTGTGGGAACTTCCCACTGGTAATGACTTCCCACTGGGAAGTCATTACCAGTGAAAGTTTTAAATATAAACATATTCTTGTAAATTGAACTTTGATATGTTTTGTCCTTCACTGTCCGCTCGAGGGTATGCATCAGAGTTGATGTCTTATTATAAGGAATTTGTGCTGAAGATGAGAAGCAGTTGGCTCTCGAAAACAAATATATTTCGAGAGTGTTTCACAAAATTTTGAATATTTTTATAAAATATTTAAAATGTTTAATATCGCAGTTTGCGATCAAAAACAAGTTATGCATTCCTTTAATTGTGATTTAGGTTACAATTTATTAATTATTATTATATTCGCGTAATTAATAAAATATTGAAATAACTGAACTTGTTCAACTTTGCTCTTTTACTGATTGACTAAATGATACTCTGAGTTAGTTTTAAAGTTAAAAGATTATAAACAACCCTTAAAAGATGATACTTGCTAAATTAATTAAAAGAATAATGTAATGATACGTTCTTTTAAGCCTTTTGTAAACATAAGAAATGTCTACTCTTTTCATTAAGGCTTTCATTTCATTATAAAGATTTTGTGTCAACTCATCCACTAATGAATTATAAAATTAAATTAATTTTTATGATTTTATTCGTAATCGTATTTCCAATAATTAGTTAATTAAATGACTATTAAAAGACGACATTAAAAGAAAATTTCAAATTTAAAATATTTGTTAATTTTAAGTCTTATTTGTAATTATCTTTAAATGAGTTCATTCACTCATTACTTAAAAAAGAATTTATTCAATCCTTTCATAATTGTGTTGAACCAAACATTTGATTTGGTAGTAAACTAGCCTTCATTTTATTGAAAGAAATTTGTGAAAATCCCATTTAAACCAACAAATAAAGAATATCCTGTATTTGCGTCAGAAGACAGGAGAGGATCCAAAATGTAATGCTTTTAAACTGATCACAATTTAAGTATAGATTCTTTACTTGCATTCAAATAAAGCATTGAATCGATTTCAAGAATTGTCGGATACTTTGAAACGATCCAAACAAATGATAATTCTATTACTCTCTATAAAGTCTTCAAACAATAAATCAGAATATTTTTTGTTGTCGATGGAGTGCTCTTCAAACTCATCCCATTTACTCAAATTAGTTAATAACTAAACAAATAAAAACTTTTTATGAGTTTAGAACTAAAACATTCAAATTTATTTGATATAAAAAAAACTCTGAATTAAAGAATTAATAAATAAAATGCAATAGTTTTGCAATCAATAACTAATAATAAAGTACAGTAAAATCTCTATACATTGAACACTAGAAATATTTTGTTCGACGAATTCTATTGGTCCTACTAACTTAATAGCATTTATATAATATACTCATTACCATGATAATACCAGTTTAACAATTTGAAAGTATTCGAGATATAAGGCCTTAAAAAAATTTGCTTTGAGAAACTTTCTCGAAATATTCTAATAAACATTTTGAGAAAATTTCTTTTGAATAAACTTAAACACATTTGCCTGTATATTGTATGAGCTCAAAGATTGAACCAGTATAATATGAGATAACTCAAAATTAAAGAGCAAATCTAAGAGAAAATGGAAAGCTATGGCACATCCAAAAGAATGATATCTGGAATTGCAAGTGGTGTATGTGTTTATGTGTATGTGCTGTTAGTGAATGAGTGTATGAGTGTATTGTCAATAAATATTTTGTTGGTTTTATTCCATCTGTAAAAGAGATCTCCAATTCTTGTATTAAATCCTTTCGAAAATCCATATTTTAGACCTCTTTTTATATTGAGTCCACTTCTATAACGTCTATAACTTTCTATAAAAGAAAGATATGAGAGAACTCTATAAATGTGTCAAAAGAATTAATCATTTAATGTGTCAACTCTTTGCGCAAAACTTTCAGTAGGACTCATACAACAAAGCGTTAAGAATTATTATATATCACTCATATCTCTCTACAAATGTAACCTGAATACAACTCTTACATAAATTAATTCTACCAAGGTGTATTCAAATATTTCTCCAGTTAAAGGCTTAATACTAGAAGACATTAATCAAAATTAATTGCAATTTTCTATCATTTCATTCTAAAATGATGAATTCTCCTTGTTAACAATACTTTTTTTTGGTTCCGGTAATATTTCTTCTCAAAAATTTTGGAGAAAAAACCAATAAATCGATGTAACAAAAGTTCAGATATTAATGATAACTAAATTATGTCACAAATGAGTCGATGATAGACTAAATAATTTTTTTCTGTTTAAAACGGAATAAATTTGTTTTAACTGATATAAGTTTGGATATAATTCAAATAATATTTGATTGTCTATTATATCTTAAATAAAGCTCTTCATTAAACCTTTAGAATGAAATGTCTTATATATAAAAGATTAGTTTATTAATAATATTATGAATAATAAAATTAAAGTAAAACTCTTTTTTCTGTCGTTATATTTATTAACTAAATTCTATTTAACGGCAATTCATTGAAATTCCAAACGACGACAACTTATATATAATGACAGAAACTAAAAATGTATTAAATTTTTATCTTTATTTATATCTATTTCACTAAAGAGAAAGAGAGAGAATTTCCGGTTATTTATTTATTGGAGAACTTATTATTTATTAATGAATTATAAATTAAAGGAACGAATACTTCATTTATCGAATTTTAGTATAATTTAGTGATGAGTTATTCCACTCTTATTAAACTTTTAAGTAAATTTTAATAATTAAAAGGTGCTTATAATAATTAAACATTTTTATTTCCTTGATCATTTCTGAAAACCCATTCATATAATATGATATCTCTTATTTTGTTTGTATTCTATTATTTGAGTAAAAATGAAATCTTTGTTATATATTTGATGAGAGGATTCATAAAATATTATTTTATTGTATTTATGGAAATAATATGTAATATATTTATGAGCTCTAATTTTAGGTCAAAATTGGAATAAATTTTCTAAGACTTTGGGTTTATCTGAAAGAGAAATAATGGAAGTATTGAAGGAAAGTATTTGTAGTATTTTCATTGATTTGAATCAGATTTGAACCGATAATGACTCATACAGTTTAACCACTTTATAACGAACCTCGATATACCGAATACCTCGTTATAACGAAGATTATGTTAGGAACCAAATAGACATTTACTATAGAAATTGAACTTTTTATAACGAATACCTCTTTATAACGAACAAAAATTTGATCCAAACCCGTTCGTTATAAAGAGATCACATTGTATTTTATTATTAAAATTTTTGTTTTATCTTTCATTTAATTAATCAAAATTGAGGTAAAGTAGGAATTGATAGAATGGGATGAAAGTGAAAATCATTTAAAGTGATCAGAAATTATCTTTTACTATACGATCTTCAAATGCTTTAAATGATTATTTATTAAATTAAATTTTTTGTTTTTTAAACTTTTTATGTTATTTTAGAATTAATTTTAATGATTTGGAAATATTTTGTGACTTAACTTTTTATTTATAAGACTTATTTAAAACGTTTATTATTTAGTTTAAGAATGGGTTCACAAAAATGATAAAAAGTCTATTTAATGATTTTTCCCTTAATTATCAAGAATTGCATTACGACTAATTGAAGTAAAAGTTTGATCCCAAACTAAACTATTCTTTAGTTGGTTTTGAATCAAAAAGTAATATTTGTTTAACATTTTTAAACATTTTTTAGAATAAAAATGAATTACAAACTCTAAGACAGAAAAAATATTATTAATGTGAAGTCAAACATAATTTAAATGCCTCTGAAATTGACTCGAAGTTCAAATACTTTTTTTTTATAAAAATAAAATAAAATAAAATTTTATACTCTTATAAGTGCAGTTCAAAAAATAAAAGATAATCCAAAAATCATTGAAAGTTTTTGACAATTTGTCATTCGTTGGTTAAATATTTGTTTAAAATAATTTAGTACTTTTGGACTCAACTAATAAATGTTATATAGAATAGTTATAAATTTGCTTAATGAAAAGATCCCTACAAGCAATTGGTTACTTATCTTGGACAAATTAAAAATATCTCCTTCTTTGAACAACCATGATTAAACTATTTTAAATTCATTAGTGACTCATTAATAGTTTTATGCATTTTTTGAAAGAGTAATGAATCTTAAAAAATATGGTAAAAATCAATCGTTAATATTTGACAGAAAATCATAACAAAAAAAAAACATTTGTTCGCAGATTTAGAGCAAAACTCAGCTGAATATCTAAAGATTTTGTCGATCGAATCACTTTCTTTACAGTCGAATGACTTCACAAAATATAAACTCATTTTTTTCATTGTTTGGTAATAAGTGTTTACACATTCGATGAAATTCTCTTATAATAAATAATATGATATTTAGAGTCAGAAGTGCTTTGATTTCTAATATTTTCTATTTGTATTTGAGAGCTAAAACTCAATTCCGAAGGACTTATTTAATGAATTATGAAATTTGTTTTTCTTCTCACAAACGATAAAGACTTCCAAAAAATGATGAAAATTTTTATTTCTCCATAAAATTTAATCAGAAAGCAATGTGTGTCTCAAAAGAGCACAGCATCTGTTTATGACATCACTCTAAGTCAACTTTAAACATGTTTTGGTACACACAATGAATGAGATATTTTTAGTCGAGTAATACCTGAAGTTTTGCCACTTTATTGACAGTTAACACTTGTTTCCCATTAAGTATTGACTCAATATTTAGAGAAAATTTTTATTGAAATAAATTTTCATTATTTCTAATATATTCCTATAAAATACTTTTATAAGGATTAAGACATTTATAGTTCAGTTTTAAATCAAATTTATTTCAATTATTGAAAGGAATGGAAGAATTGAGGCATTTTTCTAACCAATTGTCGACATCCCGTTGTTCTCAAACTCGTAATATAGGAAGAGGTCTAATATATATAATAGTATATTAGTTTTAAGCTTTTAGAGGACAGAGGGTAAGGATTTCCCATAAAGTTATATTTGAGGCAATAGACCAACCAATAGACAACATCCAATTTAAGGACTGAATAGAAGACGACATTTCCTTTGAATTAACCGAAATGTGAATCAGAAAAAGTTGTTTTTGTTAGTAAAGAGATATTTAATGGGAAAATGAATTCAATTCTTTTTATTGACACAATTTCTACCAAAAGTTATCTCAAAAGAGGACATTAGAAACAACAAAGTTATGTGATCTTGATAATCATATAAAACTAAGAGGTTATAAAGTAGCACAGCTTTTGCTCTAGAATAGTCACACAAAAAATAAAGAAAAAATTATGAAAAGTATCTCAAACCTGAGTTACAAATTTTAAGAATTGGAATATAATAACTTATAGTCTATAAGTTATAGATATATTCGTTTGAATAAAAATAATTTTTTATTCTAAAAATTATCTCAAATTCTAGTCATTTATTTTCTAAAAAGAGTTTATTTTTATGAAACTTTTGGTTAATTTTTAGAGAAAAGTTTTGATTCAATATTTATGGAAATATGAGATAAATTCAATCAATTAGTCATTTGTATTAAATGTCAAATTTGTTTCAAATACATCCTTTTGTCAGTTAAAACAAATGGGTATTGACTTCATTGCCAGTGAAAACCACTTAAATTACATAAACGTAATGACTATTTTACGATTGAACTAAACGCTAGTCTTTTTCAATTGAAATTGTGTTGTGAAGTATTGCAGAGAAGTAGTCTTTTGGTTGTATTCTTGTCTGAATCAATATTTGAATGAATTCAATGTCTGAAGTATTTCTCGACTCTCTTTTCATCGCTTCCACGATATTCACAATTTATAAATCTTTTACACAAACGAAGCGCTTGTCTTATGTTTTGATGAAAAACTCCTGAGATTTAGATTTGAAAGACAAGAAACAAATTTTTATTTTACATTTGCTTTGAATTCAGAAAATGAATGAATTATTAAAAATCAAAGAATATATTCCGACACAAATCTCTCTAATGGATAACATTCTCCTATTGATTATATTTGTTGTTTCGGTTGAGATTCAAAATACATTAAATATTAAAATAAGTTTCATTTAGAAAAATACAAATTTCAGCGCAACTTATTTTTTTTAATGCACTTCTATTTTAAGTTTGAATTAGAATTCACTCATTTCTTTGGATCTAAAACTCACACAAACACCAAATATAGTACTAAAAACTCGTTAACACAATGTTATGTTAACTGACAAACCGCTAACTGTTTGCCAAAAATACCCCTAGGACAAATTAACTTGGGATTGAGCTTAAATAATTCAAATTTCACTGGCATTTAGTCACTCTTCAAAAGGAAAACCTTTGAATTTTCTTATAATTTATATAAACTTTCAAAGTGTTTATACACTAATTACTCCATTATTTCATATATTTTTATTCTTTATATCTTTAATTTGAACCGTATTTACATTAATCGGCGTTTGATGTTAGGCTTTAAACCGTATAAGTTGTCAGATGAGTCGCACATCATTTTTAACGAATAAAAATAAATATAATTGTTGTAATCAAATTTTATTTAATTAAAATTGGGCTATACTTTTATTTAATTCAACTAAAATTACAATTATTTTGGAAAGTAATCATAGGTATAGTCATTTCTAAATTCATTTTACGTGACTTTTTAGACGGCAATACAGACCAACAATTGTCGCCTAAAAACTCTTATTACTAATAAGTTATTAGAAAAGTGATGTAAAAAAGCAAAATCTCTCATTAATTAGAAAACCTTTTTTTTATTTTTAAAGATGTTTTTATTTAATTAGAATATAATAAAAAAAAGCTAAACATTATTTTTATATTCGGGGCAAATGTGAAAAAATATGGATTTTAAATTATTTCATTGAAAAATATATTGAAATATTAATAATAATTATGATATCCTATAAGAAAATGCATATATTGTATTGTCATTAGTTTTTTAGTCAATTTATGTGTAATTCTTTATTTTCCATAAATTTTATAGATTACAGAAATATTGTTTCTCACTTTTAATAATCTATTCTTGGTATTTGCAAAAATATATTTAATAACAAAAGAAATTTATTAAAAGAAATCTATCGACAAATTATTATTATTATATTTAATACAAATAAAAAGTTTAGTACATTTAATAATCTGAATAAATATGTTTTTATTTGTTTGACAGATATCTGGCAATAGTTCATCCGTTAAGACCACGAATGTCGCGAACAACAACTCTTAATATAATTGTTTGCATTTGGATCGCCAGTAGTTTACTTTCATTACCGAACATTATTTTCTCTACCACTGAAAGAGAAGTCTTTTCTAATGGAGACTCCAGAGGTCTGTTTTATTGAAAAATCTTAAAGTATACTAGGGCATATTTTACATAAACATAAGTTGATAATATACTAATTTAGTCATCAATTTATTAATAATTTTGAAAATATTTATAATCACTATATTATGGATTTAAAATATAATCTTATATTTATTATTGTAATTTAGAATCAGTCAAAGACTCATTTCATTTATTATTTGAAAGTATTTTTTGAAGACTCAAATAATGTATTCGAGGCATATTCACTACATGTACTAGACAACTTTTCTTTAGGCCATTCTTAAGACAAAATAATAGTTAATTCTTTTGACTAAAGAAATCTTAAATAAAATCTTAGAAACTATATATAAGTAATAAACTTTGATATTTCAATCAATATATTGTAAACATAAGTATTTTAGTTTTTTTAAATATATTTTTATATTTTGAGTCTTAAGAATATATTCATATAATTGTTATTCTTTTCCAGTGATCTGTTATATGGAATGGTTTGACGGTCCCTCAACAAAATCCAAGATGGAATATTTGTAAGCTATCATTTGTTACATTTAATGTCTTATTTAGTCATTATTTGGTTAGTTTTAATTACTTTTTATTACATTTTACCTATTACCTTTTTTTAAATGTTAAATATATCTAAAATGGTTTATCTTATTGTCAATCATGTAAACGAGGCTATTTTAATTCAAGTCAATGTTTGATAGGTCATAAAAGCATTTATATCACGTGATATTTTTTATCTAAATAGATCAAGGGTAAATATTATGCAAACATTTGTTTCATTGATTGAAAAAATATATAAACATAAAAATAATTTAATTTAAGTCAATTTTTTTCAATTTTTTAAAATACTATAAAATTTCATTTTTAAAACTATATTTTATTAATAATATTTAGAATTAATTGCAATAATTTTGACAAAAAAGTCAAAGAACTGAATGTTTGACATTCAAAACAGTAGAGGAATGCCATCCATTCATACATTTATAATCAGTTTTCTTGTGATTTATATTAGAAATTCCGATGATTTTCATTCTTTTATCGAAATATTCTCACAATAAGTGAAAGTCTATTAAATTTTAGTCATTCATTGAGTGATCCCTTTATTAATTTGATCGCAATTATATTCATTGGATTCTAATATTGAAGTGAAGTTCCAAACAATTCATTGTTTAACGAATAACTCAATTAAATCAAAGGATTTATTCGTAATATAATTAAGACAATGAACTTAACGTCTATTCAGTGATTCAAAAGTGTCTGACGTTTGAGCTAAGAATATAAGCGTTTGTTTTGCAAAAGTTTTGCCAAATATTTTCACACTTTTGTTGATTCATAAACTAATCTGAAGTAATGACCATAATTTGATCAGAAGATTATTCCAATTAATGGCAATAACTTTGGATTAGCTCTTTATCCGAGTAATTGAACGATGAAAGCATATTAAACCGATAGTATATAAATAAAATCAACAAATATTAACACTAATGCTAAACTCAAGTTAAACTTGCTTGTTTCAACAAATTTGCAAATATCTTAAATGAAAATCTTTTGAAAAACAAAAATTTCTAAAATTATTTTTCACAATATTTTCCTAAGACATGTCTGTACTCAACTAATTTTACATAAAAAGTTTCTTTTTTTTTGTTTTTAAATTTGAATGAATTAAATTTGGTTAAATTGAGTGACATTTTTAGACACCATTTTTATTAAATCTGAGAGCAAACCAACATTTAATAATAAAAATAACATCAGTTTTATCCGCAAAACATTTATTTTCGAATAAAATATAAATAAATATTTATATTCACTTACATTATATTTTGAGCCCATTTGTGTACCCATTTGTGGTTCGACCATAAAAATATTATACTTGTTGTGAGCGCCCACTTGAAGGGGGTTTTCTTGTGGCCCAATTGGTACGAATGGCACGACTTCCTAACCACTGGCCATTCATTGTGGAGATGGCGTTCTCTGCGTCTTCTTTTTTGACGAAAGACACAAATCCATAGCCTTTAGACTTAAGTGTCTTCGGATCCCTCGACACACGACAGTCCCATATCTCTCCAAAAGGGGAAAAGACTTCTCTCAAATGTTGGATTTCAATCTCTGGACTCAAATCACCCACAAAAATATGAAAGTACTTCAAAGTTTCAGGTTTTGTACCGGTGTTACCGGGATTCATAGCCCAGCTCACTTTAAGTTTCCTTCCCATGAAATGACATTTATTCATTTTGATCAAAGCATGAGCGGCGCTGTGATGCTCACTATATTCAAGCAAACAATAGGGGTCACAATTGGAGTCCTCAATAATTTTGCAGCCCTTCACGTGACCAAACTGTGAGAACAGCTCTAATATCAGGTCTTCAGTTATAGAGACGTCTAAATTAGTCAAATACAGAGTCCGCAGTAGATGTTCATCGTTTTGATCCACACATTTATCCACTCCACCGGTCACTACACCTTTCAAATGACTCAAATTATTATTAATGCGGACATTCAATGGAGTCTTACATTTAAGATTAGAGTTGTCGACGGATGTGCTGTTGTTCTGCATTTTGACAGATAAAGCGATGGCAGCAAAGGGTTCACCACTAATTCAAACACGTTTTGAGATCCCTTTCGTTAGTCTCAGAATTACTATTTCACAGTTGACTGCCGTCGATGTGAAGCACAACACAAAAAATATAAATTTTAATAAATTAAAAGCGAAACATAAAGTTATCACAAATTATTTCCAAAAAACCCCTAAATCTGTGTCTAAATTTTTAATAAAGGATTGGAGTCAATACTCTCCCCTATTTATATATTGAAATGATCCAGGAACAAAATTAAAATCATTATTTATACATTTTTAGGAAAAATAGATTTTAAAACATATTAAAGGTTAGTATTAGGATTAACACCTCCAAAAGTACCCATCAATACCTTGAACTTAACACCCAAACAGAATATAGGGATGACTTTGATTTAAAACGATTGAACTCATGAATTTGGACCTTGCTAAGGTAAGTAATTTAAATTAGACAAGGTCATTGATGGTCATTTATATTGAATGATAAGTCTTCATTATTACACTATAAAATGAGTCAAAAGTATTGACATAATATGAGTCGACACAATCTTTTTTGAACTTTACTTAAATTAAGAATAAGTAAAATCCCAATAAATGCGGTCATTATTTTTGGAAAAATTTTTAAAAACTTTAATATATGAGTACTTAATAACACTTTACGTAATAATTTTAAAAACTACCTGGTATATTTTGATGAAATTTATAAGAATGTTTTTATAAAACTTTGATATACTTACAAATCTTTATAATCATTGAAGTAATTATTGGAATTTGTAGTAATCATATCATATGGAATAATAATTTGAAATTCTGAAAACACAGTCAACAAATTTTTGTTAATTGAATTCCGGGTCATGTGTTAAGTTTATTAATATTTTTCTTCTTTTATCTAGGTCTTCTATCTAGGCCTTGTTTTTATGAGACATTTTTTACTTTCTCAACAAATTTCTCTGTCTATGAAAGTCCATTAAATTATTTAAAAAACATTTCTGTATAGTATAGTATATATACAGCAGGGATGGCAAAAGACCGAGATCCAAGGGAGGTATAAGGGGTGGGTATTTTGGTTTGAGCTAAGGGGGGGTATAAGGGGGTATTTTGAAAACGACCCAAAATTGCTTAAAAATACATAAAACATCAATTTTAAGGCTTTTTCTGACTTAAATGACTTTATTTAGTCATATTTTAACCAATTTTATCAAAATTAATTCAAAAACTAAGAATTTTTTGCAAAAAAGGCAATTTCGTAAAATTTTCAAAAATTTTGAGGCCCAAAATTTGAGCGTAAAAACATGTTTTTTGACGATTTTATGCATTTATTGAGGTTTTCCTTTAACTTTTTTTTCAAAATTTCTGCCATCTTTTGATTTTTTTTTCTTTTTTGCCTAATTTTACGAATTTTTCCCTCTTTTTTCCTCTCTTTCTCTAGGGGAGGGGTCCTCTAACGCTTGTCTAAGGGGGGTATTTTTTCATATTTTTGGCTCCAAGAGGGTGTGTTCCGAAATACCCCCCCCCCCCTATTTGCCATCCCTGATATAAACCATTAATGGAATAATATTTTTAAATACGATTTTATTAATTTTATAAATAATTTCAAAGGATTGTACATGATCCTTTCAGCGAATTAAATATTAATAATTCCATTCTATTTATATTCGTTTATTATTCTATATATAAACAAGATTCAATTCTGCAAGATTGTTTCTATCATAACACTTTTATTTTTCTGCGTTCAAACCTCTAACAAGAATTTGATGTGAGTTGGGTCTAATTTCATTATTAATAGGTTATCGGCCAAATCATTATTATATATATAAGTCTTGATTTGATTCTTGAATCAAATAATTCAATATATCATTTGAAAGGTAATCCTTCCTTCGAGGGGTTATTTACAGCTAAGTTAGGCTTTACTGAAACACAAGGGGTTTCACTCTTTGAAGGGTAAATCATAATTTTGATATCACGTAATGTCTCATATTTCAAGAGAAATGACTCAAAGAAGTGAACAAATCTTTGATCCGATTATTAATATATCGAATAATTCAATCCATACATTAAATCACTTTATCTTAAAAAAATAAGTCACTTTGTCTAAAAAGTGACACAAATCTTAAAATTTACTCATTTTTCACATTATTTTAGATAATATATTACATGTTATTATAGTCTTTATATTATAAAGTTTATAACAATCACTTAAATTATAGGCCAATTAAAACAATTCTTGTTTTAAATATAGTTTAATATTTGTCGTCGATTTATAGTTTATTAATATTTATAAATTATTTAAACTGTATTTCAAAGGAGAAGATTAACGATAATAATTAATTTGTCCATAACTATAATAATTAACTACAGTCACCTATCAGTTTTATGAAGTATGGGTTTTATGAACCAACCATTTTTATGAACCAAATAATTAAACCAAAGTAAAACAAACTATTAAAAAAGGGATTAGTTTTATGAATCTAAAAGACTGTAATCATAAAATAATATAAATTGAAATTTTAGAACATATTTTTTGGTAAAAAACGTCTTCAAATAAATAACAAAAAAATTATCAATTAGTGATTAATTAAAAAGTATAGTAAAAAGGGTAAATGTCTATAAAATTAAAAGTAATTCTGTTACAAATCTTTTTATGATAATTTCAATGAAATGCATAAAAAGTTTAATTAAAATACATTTATTTCATTAAAACTTCAAAAATAACTGATTTTTTCAAATAATTGATATAATTCTATATAATAAATGTATAATAAATAAAATCCAAAAACTACCGATTTTATGATCTAAATCCAATTTCCCAATTACTTCATAAAACTGATCGTATAATCATTTTTAATTATTAATTAAACTTCAATATTTTTAAATACATTCAAAAATGGCTTAAACTTTAAAGTAAGATCATATTACAGTTTTTTTATTTCAATTTAATCCGAATGACATTTGCTTTTCATCCGTATTGTTGAAAATTAAAATGCTTTTCATCCGATAGTAATTTGCTATTCGTCCCAACAATATATTCAGTTCTCAACGCTTTGTTTTATGCATAGCATTATACAGTTAAAGATCGATAGCGTGAACCAAACCGGGGATTAAGGTTTGGTTCACGCTATTGGTTAGTTCACCCAATCGATCATTTTATAAAAATAAATTTTATTCGATAAAATTGGGCATTAAATGATACAAAATTGTAATTTAAGTAATTATTTAGTAAAATATTAAGTAAATTTTGGCTGAATTGGCGAAAGTAATGTTTGCTGCTCCAGGTTATTTTGAAGAGTTTCGTAAGGATGGTTTAGTACACCAGGACGAGGGTATTTTTATTAATAACCACTTCTCTTCTCATATTATTAAGTGAATCCATAAAAGAGCTATAACTTCTGTATTAAGTGAGACTTTTTTACTTTTCATTTGTTTAATCCAAATGACCAGAGCTTTCTCTACTTCCGAATGTTTAGTGACGGAGACTCAGAACTGTTTTTCATTTGATTTGTTTGAAGAGTTTTCACAAATTTCGATAATTTTGTCGGTATTTTGAAGAATTCGGGTAATGTTTGAATAATATTTGAGAATCATTTTTTTGTCGACACCGTTTCTAACTTTATTAATAATTTTTCTCATTCTTGAAGATATTTTTGAAAACAATATTTGATTTTTTATGGACGCTATTCGTGAATTTTTACATTAAATATTACAGTTTGTGCTAAAGAAATACTTCACCGTATTGGTTAGTTCACGCTATTGGTTGTTCACCCTATCGATCATTAATTATATACTATAACTCTTGTTTGTACTCGGGGATTTAAAAGTTATTCACCCTATCGGTTAGTTCACCTTGTTGGTCGTTCACCCTATCGATCTTTAACTGTATGTATTAATAATCAATTTTAGATATCTATGATTTATATAGATGTACTTATATAAATTATTAACTGATATTAAATCTAACTATCACTTCTATAGAGTATTCTTACCTGGATTTACTCTTGATTGATTTTTTTATAACGATCTCTTTAGTAAGTTTAAGTTTGAATATAAATCAATGTATTGCTTTTAAAGTTTTATTATATTCATCCAGGGATGGCTAATAGAGGTATTATTCCGTAATATTCCCTATAAAGTCAAAATTGGCAAATACCCTCTAAAAGTCTGTGACCCTTAACATTAGCGTCAATGGACAGATATTAGTTCTATTGGGATTTTCTGGTTTAGGGGTATTTTGACCATAATACCCCCTAGGATTCGATCATTTAGCCATCCCTGTATTTTTCTAATAATTAAATAATTTCTAAAATGTTTTAATTAAAATGCATTAATTTATTTTTATTATTATCAATAATTTTGTTCAATTTTTTTTTATAAAAACATTTAATATTTTCATTTTAATTTAGAAATAAAAATTGCTTGGTAGTTTTCCCTAAATTTTACATTAAATTGTATTTTATTTTTAAATTTTAGTCACTTTTAATTAAATTCAAATATGAACCTACTACAAATATGAAAATTAAAATTATGTAGATAAAATAATTTTTAATTTTAATCACCTTTACATTCTTGTTCGAAAAAAATTAAATAATTTCTTTAATTAATTAAAAATTATTATATCTACATAATTTTCATTTTCGTAATTGGCATGCTTGATTTAATAGGAATCTATGCAAATATTATTGAATTTCTAAAATTTTTTAAAAACACTTAGGGCTATCTAGCGGGAAAATGAGAAGGGTTAGGTCAATGGGGGTTTCTAATAAACGATCAACTAAATGTCCTTTATAAACCCAATTAATATCACAAAAATTAAAAAATATATATTTTCACAATTGCATGAGATATCTTTTTTTGAATTTGGTCCTTAATAAAAATTAATTGAAGCCATTTTGAAAAAATGTCTTACTAATTTTAGAGCCCATGTTTATTCAGGTTTATTATGCTTTTTATTTGATTAAGATATCTCATCTACTTTTTGAGAAAAAGGGCAATTTAAAACCTGCGTAGGTGGACAGCCACCCTGTATTTTATTCATTCTTTTTGTGAACATACAGTAAATAAATTCTTTTATTCGCCTTTAGTTTATGATAACAACAAATTTTTTTAAAAATAATTTGTTGTTAAAATAATTAAAGATTATTAAAGTTTTGTTAAAATAAATATAATAATGAGATCTGATATAATTGTATTTGTGGTCAGTTTTATCGGTGAGTCATACAAATGATGACAATTCCTAAAAAGTTTGAATTCAGGTTTAGTTGAATGTCATTCAACTGATATAACAATTGGAGACTACAGTCAACACATATCTAATTATAGTTTGTGTGGAAAATCAATGAAATCATTTGAAAGACGAAACAAATGCTTTAAATATCACTAAAACTTCTTTTCATCGATTATTGACGGAAGAAAAGCCAAAGAAAGAGAGGGCTCGTGGGTTGTGTTTATTGTCATTGAGACAATCCATGGAGAAAAGCAATTCGAAATACTTTATTTTTTAATTTAATTAACGAAATTAAACATATAGAATAATTATCTCTTTAAGAGCACAAAAAAATTATTTATCAAGTATACTAGGAATTCATTAAGTAAAATAAAATATTAAATAGATATTCCTATGAATTACTTTATCTAATTTTGAATTTAAGACTAACTCTCGTTTTATTGAATAGAATTCTTTGTTTCTTCAATTGGATCACTGCTGCGATCCATGACTTTGTCTCGAGAGCATTGGTAACCGTAAGCTCATGGAATCCCCGCACCTCTTCTAACAAATGTAGTAATTGTTTCAACATCTATGAAGACGAATGTTAAATCAGAGCCGGCGGTAAAGCAAACGGAAAGCTTGACTTTTATCAGATGCATACCTATGAATGTAGTGCAGAGTTTCCTATTAAGAGAACTGCAGATAAGTACGGACTCGATAAACCTCTTATTATAGGAGAATTCTCAACAAAGAGGTCATATGTTTGGGACTCAGCTCAGGTCTACAAACACTACTATAATAGTGGTTACAACGGATGTCTCGCCTGGCAGTACAACGATCATAACGATAATTATAGAGACAGTAGGGATGTCATCAATCATGGAATGGAAAGTATTAGACACGAGACGAGTCATTGAGAAATTGGCATTAAAATAGGCGCTTAAATTATTGAATATTTAATTTTTAAATATTAAAAGCAGCTTTTAATACAATTATTTTTATAAAGTTTAGTTAAAAATTCGAATAAATAAAGTTCATTTAATTATATTATAACAAATAAAAATCCATTATAAAAGTTTCATTTAAATTACCAAAACAAATATATTACGATATATTTATTCTATTAAAACAAATAAATATCGTAAAGGATCTGATATTTCCAATCCATTAGAAAAAAAATTTAAAAATAAATAACAAAATATATTTGAAATAAAATCAATAGATCTAACCTTAATTATAATGAAATACTTTAATCTCTCAAAACTTGAAATGCCTAGAAAATACTCAGTACTATATTTATTTATAATAGTATAAATAAATATCATGATATATTTCTTTATTGGAGTGAAAAATACAAATTTATTAATGAACGCAAAGTAAAAACTTGATCAACACTTGAAAATCTTTACAACGTATAAAGAAAGGTCAAATATTAGTTATATTTTAATTTTTAAAGGGTATGATTTTTTTAATTAACATGGTAATAGTATTTGAGAATGCATATTTTGAGGTCCCCAAAAGGCACCTTTTTTAAGTTAAAATTCTTAATTAAACGAAATACACGAAACTGTTTTACTGATTAATACTTTTCTATGCATTCAATTGATTTGTTTAATTCATTAGCAAAAGATTTAAGAAATTTATTAATAATAAAACTTTTCTAAACAAATGTAAAATATTTAAAAAAAACTAAATTATAATTTATTTGTACTCATTATGCGCTAAATGAATGATACTGATTATTATTATTAAAATAATCTAGCAAATTCTTTATAAATGATAACAAAATTATTTCGAAAATATTGGATTTATTTAATAATTAATTTTGCATGTTAATATTTATTTTATTTTTGATATTAATAGTATTCTAATAACTTTTAACAAGGTTAGACAGATATTAAAAAAAGGGTAATAAAATTTTATGATGTTTTCAAAAATATTTAATTTAAGATTTTTTTTATAAAAGTAAGAAAATGTCCATGGTCAACCACATCGTAATTAATGGAAAAATTCTTATTGACATCAATAAACTATTGTTAATAAAAAGGAATTAATTAATTATTTTTTTAAACAAATTATTAGTTAAATACACTTTTAATTTTATTATAAGTATAATAATATATGACCATGGATGACCAAGGGAGTATCAATGGAGGAAGGGGTTCTCAAGGATGTACTCAGAAATATGAATCTATGGTTATATCTTTGAAATAATTGATTTTAACGTCAAATATGATTAAATGCTTATATTTTGAGTGCAATATATAAGAGTTTGTGAGACATCTTTCATACAATACATAGTCTTTGATATACAAAACGGATAAATAGTTTTGTCTTCAGTCGTTTCCATAAAATGTTTTCCTCTTTTCAATGAATCCATTATATTATTTGAGTCCTCCTTTTCATAATTCCTTAACCAAATGCTGAGCCCCAGAACAGCATAAGCCGTCTCTTCAAGTGATGACTTTGTCTGATAACCCCATCCGCTGTCACTTCGCTGTAAATCAATTAGTTTTTGGATACAAATATCTGATAACTTTTGATCAACACTTTTAAGAGCCATAACTCCAATCATTAAAGAATAAAATGGAGTCGAAATCCACCAAGGTAA
>JAQFZM010001444.1:0-18309 GCA_034695785.1 Galumna obvia | reverse complement strand
CTCTCTCTCTCTCTCTCTCTCTCTCTCTCTCTCTCTCTACTCTTTCACTCACTCACTCACTGACGACACACTTAATCAGTAAAATCATTGATGAGAGAAACCTAATCCTATGAATTAAGAATAAATTTAAGTGAAAATCAATTTTTTAAGTCATTAAATGAAATTTCATTAATCACGTCATCTGAGAACTGATTTATTAGTTAAGTTATATCCCGAATCAATTAATTAACTCTAATATAATGCCATTAATGACAATCAAAGGAAGTGCTGCCGTTTTTTTCATTAGGTTTACCTAATAAAATGTACTATATCCTTTTGTTTTGTTTCACTCCTTGCAAACAAATTGAATAGTTGATAGAACCAATCTACTCTAGGATCTAATAACAAGAAATAACTGGAAACGAACTATCTCATCTTAATCTGTTACCTTTTTCTTATTTAGATCTATAAATCTTTAATAGAAAAGTATTTAATGCTTTCTTTTTGAGCCCAAAATACTCTTTATTTCTTCGATATAACAATAAATTATTCATTAAATGTAATGATTTTAGATTTTTCTCTAAACCTTTATTTTAAAATTCAGAACAGAATAAATTCAAAAAATTTTAATCTAAAGTCTATTATCGGAAAATCGATTGTTTACTGTATTCACAAAAAAACCATAACATTATTTCAAATGATTTTCAAAAGAAAATTAGTGAAAAACAGGGAAGACATCAAAATTATAGTCCCAAATATATAACTCTGATAAGAAATAAACTCTGATTTACTGTTATATTTGATTAGCCCACAAAGCTAAGCATGGTCATTTCAATTGGTTTATTACCAAACAATAATCTAAAAGGTTTATATTACATAATTCCCCCTGGATTTTTATTATAATGATCATAATATAAAAATAGTGTTAATTAAAATTTTGAATAAAGACAAATCTTTAATTTCGTTTATTTTTGTTTTAATTTAAATCTTTAATAAACTTTTTTTTATATTAAATTTAACGAATAATTTTAAATAAATTAGATAAACAAGAATTTATGTCAGAATTATTCCCATAAATTTTTGGAATGTTTTGGCGCAAAATAATTGGCAATAATTTATTATATATTTATTATAGAATATATAAAATCGACTCAACTCATGGAACATATGGGAAAAGCCTTTCTCCTAACGGTTAGAAGAAAAGTTAGGTTTGAGTCTAACCTATAATACATAATCAGTAGAAATAAATTATTCATTTAATATATTTCAATAGAATTAGATTTTTTCAAAAATTCTGTTTTTAAAGATAATATAAAATGTTTTGGTTTTGATTTTATGTATTTATAATTAAATTTAGGCATAAATTCATTGAAAGAATTATTTGTTCAATACTTGAGAGTCACTGAATTGAAAATAAATTCATTTAAAGTCATTTTTTAATAAAAATGATAAAAAGTATTTAATATTTTTCTTATTTCTATGAATGTATTTCTTTTGTTTGTTATTCTTTTTGTTTTCATTCAATAGTTTCGGTAATTTTCTTATATGTAATAAAGTTAGCTTGGTCATAAATCAAACGTTAGCCTCTGAAACAAAAAGAGATGAAAAACCTTCTGATGATCACTAAAAGAGATTAAATATAATTTTATTTCATTTTATTTTATAAACAAAAAAAATCCTTAGTTTTGAAAAATTCAATTAATTGCAACAGAAGTGGACATTAAAAGTCAAGAGTCTCTTATCGGTGACGAAATGTATACATATTTATAGTTTAAAATTGAAAGTTTGCTAATTCTTATGAGTGCTTTCCAGCATTTGAGCATTTGAGCATGCAACATCAACAAGTTTCAAATATAATCGATTAAAAATTTATAAAATGCTGATTGGTTCACCATGGATAATCACTCATTGGTAATTATCTAAAAATGTACTTGACAACACCTACAATGACTTAGCTATTTGGCTCAGTTTATCACTGTTTTCAATCTTTATATGGGTTTCCGTCTATTTGTAGTCATTGTTAAGCCTTAGCACAGAATTGAGTAAACGATATCTTATATACTAAATGTTGTTTTATCTGAAACTTGATATGAAGTGAAAGTTCGGTAATTATTTTCATTATATATCTTAAGGCAAATCTTGAATCAATCGGAAGTCACGTAAAAACCATTCCGTTGATAGACTGACGAATTTATTTGAATAAATTCTCTGAAAACAAAACAAAAGATGAGTTTCTGTTAAAGGAATGAAAGAAATTCTTAAATCCAAACAAAAGTGACATTTATTTCTTTATAAATCAATAGATTGAATGCATTTTAATATATATAAACAAAACTTATAAAACAAATCCCAACAAAACTTATTCCAAATATATTGTGATTTGAATTCACGATTCGCTAATATTTGAACAGTAAAATAAAGCAAGCTAACTTTATTTTGATTCTCACCAAAAAGAAAACTCATTAAATCTGAAATTGATTTTGCCATACCATTGTCTAGGTAATGTGATCAGGTCTATTTGAATGAAATACGAACTTTAGGTCTTATATAACTTAAACTTCTGAGTGAAAAATAATCTATTTTTTGAAACTATTTATTATAGTAACACAAATTAATTAAACAAGAACAATTTTTTAATTTGATGAAACAGTTTAAATTGTATTATATTATAATTGAAATTAAAAACTAATAGGTTTGAATTTTTTAAAGAACAAGGATCTAAATAAAATTAGAGCAGATAATCTGGTCACTCTATTTGCGGAGACATTACAATCAATGATCGAACCATTGGTTTAAAACCCAATTATTCACATAAATATACATTCAGTGGTCCGAAAGAAATGCTGATTCTTATTGGAGCCGAAAATCCTTTCATCAGTCCTTTCCTCAAGTGATCCAAGCATTGAATCAATCATCCGGGTATTTATTTGCTTTCCATACAATCTTATGCATTAAAATCGAGTATTTTTTATAATAATCGGTTCTATTTTGATGAGAGTTTCACTCAATTTGCAAATGAATCACAAATAACTCATTTAATTTATAGATTAATGCAAAATATGAATTTAATTAATACAGATGACTACCATGCTAATTTAATTAAGACCACAAACTTATTTATTTAATAAATGTTAGTAATTTTATTGAAATATTCCAATATATTATCTAGGTTTATTTATAAATTATGGATAAAATTTAAGAATTTCAAATTACAAGAGATTTGAAGAGAAAAAAAAGCTATAATAAGGATATATATTCCAAAAACTTGGGTTGAATTGAATTGATTTGCTTTAAAATGAATTTTCTAAAAAGGCTTCCGAAGAAGTCCTGCGATTGAATTATTTATTCGACTATTTTTGTTGTTGTTTTGAAAAGACATCATTTTATAACTAAATTCTATTAAAAAATACTTCTTTTTCTACGAATTTTTGGATCCATAGAAGAGATTTATATAAAATTAAATAAATGAAAATAACAGATATAAGTATTGCACGCAATTTACATATCATCTAATATGAAAAAAGGGTAATCTTTTAGAGCTATAAGTTAACTTTTTTTTACTAATTCTTGTTTCCATGACATCCATTATTTTAGCAAGTTGTTTTTGTTAATTTGATTCTAAGCTATAAACTAGACTTAGAGTTTTGCATTAAATCTAAATTAATTGCAAGATTATAATTGCATGTATAGATGTAATCAAACCAATGCGTTTCCATTCAATTAACTTTTAATTCTAAAGTCAAATGAACAAGATTAAATTTTAAAGACAACTGAGAATTGCTAAGTATAGATGAAAAGATGATCACATACTCAACACTTTTAATCTAAAACTCACTGAAAGTGATATTATATGAGAAAAGAATTGCAAAAATAAAATTCACTAAAAATGAGATTTGAAAAGGATTTGCATTTTAAAGCATTTTAAGTGCAAATAAGACTCTCCAGTCTTTCATACAATGGCTCTACTCTTTATTCCAGACTTTATGTCCAAAAGCCCTGAATTCGCAGAGTTTTAAGAACAAGAATTGTAATAATAATAATAATAATGAAAATCTGAAAATTTTAAACAAAAAGCGAAATATATTGAATGCATTTATTTTAAGATTTCTTTTATAATTAAAATTAAAGTCTAATTAGATTTTAGTCAGTTTGAAGTGTTTTGACATTTTTAGAGAAACTTTTAAATTGAGGCCTAAAAACTTCAATCCATAATATATTTTCATTTTTAATTTAAAATAAATTAAGATAAATAAGATGTGGCCTTGTTAATCTTCACTCACATTATAATTAGATTTTCAAGAATATAATTTTCATAGCATTCTATGAGAAATGAATTGAAGCATATATTCTTACCTTTGGTTGAGTGCACCTTATATTTTGTTCATCGGTTTTAATATTGGGTTTAACTGATGAGATATGAGACGTCTTTTGTTACTCATTTCAGATTCTTATTCCCAAAATATCGATCGCTAAGTGTTGAGCTATTTTTGAACAGCACATCACAGAGTTGTTCAATGCATTGGACTAATACTTAATACTGTGTGCATTATAACCACTATTCGGTGTTCTTATTCCGTGCTTAGAAATCATCATAAAAAATGATTTTCAATAATTGTTATTCCGATAAATGAAATATTTGAACACAAATGTAATACAAATTTAATTTACGATTCATTTAAAGGATTTCTTATGATATAATCAAATTTGTTATTATGATTGATATGTCCTCAAACAGATTAAAATATGGAACCTTTTTTTATATAATTCTGTTCTGACACTTGTTTGACACAAAATGTGTAGGTTTGACATCTCTCTCAAATATGTATGATCTCGGATTTCTTCACTCAAAGATTATATTAGTTTCTTTTCAAAACAAAGAATATTTAAGAATAAAAAGAATATAATTTTAGTGAAAATTGAGTGCAAAAAAGAAATTTTTTCTTTTAAAAGAATTTAATTATAAAAATCAAATTATGAGTAAAATATAAAATATTTTTATAAATTGTTGAACATTTTTAAAATAATTTAATAAAAATAATTGGATTTTATGCGTATTTTTCGATTAATTCTAAGAATTTTCTATAATAACATAAAATTATAGTTTTGTTTTTGAGTCATAAATGAGATTAAATTGACTTTAAATCAAATTTTATGTCATTTCTCTAATTTTATGGCTTAATGTAATGTAATTCCATATTTTTTTTATTTGCAGTTTTCAACACTATTTTCTTATTAATTAGAATTTTGTTTTTAACTCTATATTAAGTGAACTAATATTTGATAGTCTTTTATGAAGGAGAGGACTAACTTTCCATTCATTTACATAATCGCAAAGAATTGAATTAAGAGAAACGGCTTTTCTATTATCAATAAAAGGATTTTAGACTTTATTCTATAGAAAATAACAAAAGAATATATTTTATGTAAAAAATAAATCATTTAAAAAGGATTTTATCAATTAACCATGATAAAACAAGGAAAGTAACTTGTCAAATTTATGAATAATTTAATCATTTTCAGATCTTCAACCATTTTCTACTGATTTTATGGTAAATTGGCTTTCAGTGGACTTTCCATTGAAGTGAAGACAACAATCCTTTGGGACGTCTCATGAATGCCATCGTTGGTCGACAACACTAAAAGTCTCATTAATTCAAAGATAATAAAAAAAAGTGAAACCAAAACTAATAGAAAAGTTTTGGTTCAGTTATTAATAATAAATTTGTCACAACTTTTTTCTTAAGCTAACGATATATTGATTATTGAATTAATTCAATTTGAACTTGCTCAATTTGAAACACTAATATTACATAGAATTCACATATAATTAAACAAATTGTAAACTCAATAAACGTAACCAATAATTGGGTTACTTTTAATATTGTCGACTAAAGTTAAAAGAATTAAATAAACTGTTACCAAAGTGACCAAGTTCAAACAAGTCTAATGTTTCATTTGATAGAAATCTAATTTTCATTTATTATTGAACTTCTTTTCTTACTTACAATTCATAGCCTAAATGTATAGTTTTGTACTCAATTTGATCTAGTACTAATATTATTTAGATAATGTATTTGCAAGATAACTTTGTAACTTAGAACTTAATTAAAAATAATCAATTAAATTAGCAAGATTCTCCGATAACTGTCATTATAATTAGCAAATTATTGCATAATTTAAGTGAAATTTATTTCAAAGCAAATAAATAATTTTTGTTTATTCTGTGCTCAACTATTCTGTGCTCATCTGTTTTAATATAAATAGTGTTATCAGGAATTTGAAGTCATATATCGATAAATTTTTCAATTAATTAATGACTAATCGTTAATAATTTAAGAGAAGACAAACAAAACTAATCCGAACCAAATTTAGAGTTAACACTCAAGGTGTTTTACATCATACTTACTTTATTCACTTCATATTTACCCTGATCATATTTAACTTGGATATTAAATATAAACTAGAAAAAAATTTGCAAATGATTTATAACTCATAAGCAATGATCTTGGTCACTCTTACCAATTAAATTACTTTCACTACTTATTTAACAAAATGTTTGCCTCAAATAAATCTATTTCTCGTTTTGTTGGTTTCGCACAGAATTGTTATGAGTCTCACTCAGAGTCTAAAGAAATCAATTGAATGGACATAAAAAGAACACTACAATTGATTAATACAATTGTCTTCATAATAGTTACTAAAAAAAGTTCGAAGAAAGTATACAAACAAAAATATTTATTGTTGATACCTTTACTTTTCCTCCCTTTCCCTCCTTTCCATTTGATATCATTTCTTCATTAAGTCTTTATTGTTGAAAACTTTGGTATAATTTTAGGATAAGAGTAAAAGCAATTGAAAAGACAATAAATTTGTGCCAAAAGTATATAAAGCATTGCAAAGAAGTTTAGTTTAAATTAGTATTTATTTATCCAAAACATACATTCCTTGAGCTGTTCTTCTAATTTCAAGAATTTCTTCAATAAAACGTAAATATTATGCGAGAGTTAACACTAAAAAAGCAAAACTCAAATAAAATTCTAATGAATAACAATAAGACTATTCATACAAACATTGCAGAGATGACCAGGAGTTTAATCAAGTTTAATTAAAAATAAAACTTGCTTGAATTTGCTAGATATATTTGAATAGAATAACAAATGACCTAGATTAACAAAAATTTTCTACCATTTAAATTCTTGCCATTTGAGCTTGTAATAAACATGGTCATTTATTCACACATAGAGTTGAAAATATATAAATCAATTTTTTCTTTTGGCTAAAAGTTTGTCAACCATAGTGGCCGTAGCAGTACGTGAGTACTTGTCCACCAGTTTTTACGGAAAATTAGCCATTTATTTGCCGCACAACACAAAAAGTGTTAATCTTTTTTATTTTATTTTATCATTTATTTACTTTTCATTTGAAATTCAATTCTAGAAATTGAAATAATATAATCAAAAAATACAAAAATAATACAAAATTCGATTTTCTTTATTATCTCATCTATTCTTTAAGTAAAGCAAATGAATAAAAGGTTTTACTATAAAAACAAACATTCAGACATTCTCTCTCTCTCTCTCTCTCTCTCTCTCTCTCTCTCTCTCTCGCTCCTCCCTCTGAATCATTCTCTTCATTACGTTTAAGAAAAAAAGCTTTTTTCACTTATTTTGTGATGAAAAGTACTTCAGTTTGACTGTTAGTATCCATAATATAACTGTTAAGACATTACTTACGGACTTTTGAATACTTTTGGAATCCATTCCTTAACAGCGAAAGCAGTCCTTAATATTATATGATATCACATTTGCATAACTGAGTGATTCTTTTCCTTCATTTTTGATCAAAAGAAGATTAAAGGAATCACAAACTCAGGTCTTGAATCGCAAAATAAAATAAACTCACATTTTTTCAAAACCGAATATTATTATTATTATAATGACTTCAGTCAATCCGTGCTTTTAATTCATGACTTTTGAAATAATACAGGAATTCCTAAAAATAGGTCTTCCTTTGGAAAGTTTTTATTCAAACATAGTTTCAATAAATTCTTTATTAAATTATTTTTAACTTTTTTGGTCTTAAATTAAAACTAAGAAAAAGAAATTTAAGTCAAAAAAAAAATTTTTTTTTAATAAATGTTGAGAACATTATTCGTATACAAAAGTACTCATATTTATGTCTCAAAAGGGAGCAATTAGTTGATTCTTAAGGCAATTTTGTTTATTGCTAGAATATTTTTCCAGTTCAACTCTAATTCAGAACTCTTTACTAAACACTAGAGTCAGATCCAAAGATAGTTAACAGTTCGTGAGGTAAGTGTTGGCTCAAAGGAAAATATTATAGTGTTTTCCCTTATTTCGGTTCGAAATCTTGAGAAACGGATGCGCTCTAAGAAATAATCCGAAATATAATAATTAATAGGAGAGCTTATAATAGTGAGTTCTGGCCATATATGACAACTATCGTTAAGTAAAACAAGAGTAAAGTACCGCAAAATTCTTTGTCAGTTCGAAGGTTCACATCCATTGACGTCTAGTCATTCCTCATAAATATATTGAAAACTAATGGTTTTCTATAAGATGTTTAGTTCACGTCTTGTTCTGCACGTCTTAAATGATGCCACTTATGGACCCTTATATATATATAAGTCTATAAATTAATGAATTGCAAACAAATGAAAGATTTTATCCATTACTTTATTTTTAGGTAAAAATATGTTATCATTATTTCAAAAAACATTCTGATTAACACATCCCTTGGCTATTGAATGCAAACACATTTTGCTCATCTAAATAAAGATTTATCATTATTTACTGGCAAAAATTTTCTAGGTAATTATTAAAACATATGATAGTTTGGAGAGAGAGAGAGAGAGAGAGAGAGAGAGAGAGAGAGAGAGAGAGAGAGAGAAATTTGATGTTTGCGATGGGAAGTATACATAATAATTGTTTGAGTAATGTTTTTGAAATAAGCTATGAATTAAATATTTGATCGAAAGTTTGCTATCATTTGAAAGAAATATACGATAAAAATATAGAATATATGAGAAAATATATGTTTTACTAAATATTTAATAAATTATATATTTTTAAGAATCAAAATAACACGAAAAACATAGTTTACTCTAAAAGTTTTGTTTTGTTTTGTCAAACATTTGTCTAATAATGTAAACAAAAAGACATTTCTTTTAAATAACTCATATAATAATATATTAATTGTCGAAAAACTATAACTATTTTGATGACAAGAATTGGGAGAATTGGGAGAAGACATATAAGTGAACAAACAGTAAGTCGATATGTTTTTTAATATAACACTTGAGTTCAGAGTAAATATTAGTCAAAACTTATTTAATGGCAGAACCCAAATGAAAATCCATTACAAGAAGTAAATATTTTTCGGCAAAAAAAGTGAATTCTATTAAAAATGTGATTTTCTTCTAATAATTGTGTTTTCTTGGGTTTCACTACTTCTTCAATAAAGTGCATAAACTCCTACTAACTTATTATTCAATTGCGTTATTCAATTAAATAATTGGATCTTGCTCATACTAATAAAATCCAGAAGTTTTCAAAAAAGAAAAAAAATTAATAATTTATTATGGAAATAATTACCAGGGATGTGCAACTGTTAGTCGTTTTGCGCAACTATGTTTGCAAAATCTATAATTAATAGTAGACTAGCACGTTTAAATAATTTATTTTTGATTAATTTTCTAAATTTTGTTGGGATTAAAGCCTAGGAATAGATTGAAACGATGGTATAAGTGTTGCACATCACTGATATCTAATGAATAAATTAACTTTTATATACTTTCAGTAATTTATTTAATAGAATTTTGAATTCTCAATAAATTTCCATAGTTTTTACAATTAAATTAACCTAATTAACTAGGTTATTAAAGAATTATTTACGATAAATACTCAAAATAATGATGTAATGAAAAATCATTTTATCTGACAAATCGTTATTCATGTCATACAATACACATTAAATTATATACCATTTGTGCCGATACGGGTGCCGAACATCATTTGCCGGGAGTGTAAACTTTGAGCCCATTTTCCCAATTATTTTCGTTAATTAACTAATATTTCAAAAAAACTAATCTATTTTTTGTCGGATAACTAAAAGTCAAAGTTTTTCACTCAAAATCCAAAATTTAATAAATAATTTACAAAATTATTATTTAATACAAACATTAAAATTCTAAACAAAAATACAATTTTTTCTAACATTTTTAGTATTCCTTTTAAATGAGTTCTGAATTTTAATCCTTTGTTTTCACTAATATATAAACTCTGTATATAATAAACGGAAGTTTATCTTTCACTTAACTTTAAAGCAATCATATCATTGGTCCAAACCCTGGTTAAGCTTAAATACAAACTATGAAGAATAGAGACGAAGAAGGAATTCACAATTTGGTCGTCAGTTCTTATACTAAGTTTTCAGTGCAATCAAAATACTTCCGGTCTTTTATTTGACTCCATTTTTATTATTTGTTATCCAAACAAAAATTATTTTGTTTTCAAATAAATCTGACTTTTCTTTTACTTAACTCTATCTGAAATTGTGAGCAAAACTCATCCAAGATAAAGTCTTAAACAAAGATGACCAAGCTCTTTATTTAAAAAGATATTTTGTTAAATATTTTCTGATAAAAAATTAATTGAATGGAAGTACTTTATAACTGCCATATAAATCAATTTTATTCTAATATTAAGGCTTTATTTCACTTTAATTGCTCTTGCACTTTATTCTATATGTAATAAATTTGAATAAATTTTGAATATTAATATTGAAAACTTTTTAATTAGAATGGAGTTTAATAAGAAATAAGAGAAGCATCTAGGTAACATTGAAAAACTACTTCGCTATAATTTTAATAAATATTGTTTTTGTTTGTTTGTTTAAAAGCGACCTTGGTGATAACTCACTTATAACTATAAGAGGACTAAAAATGTGTGACTAAAATATAAGGAAAACGTTAAGTTTTCTCCGACAAAGTGTTGAACACTTTTTCCATTAAGAAAACAGTGAATGAAATCCCAAAAGAACTTACAATTTATGAAATGTTAAAACAGAGTTTTTCTCTTAACTAAAAGAGTGTCTCCAATAAACTCCAATAAACTTCGATTCGGAAATACTTTTATAAAATTATTTATAAATCAACGGCAATAGCGTTAACACTACTACTGATACCAGAGTTCAGTTCAGAGTCTTGTGGTTGTCTGTGACTCTGGCACTCATTAGAAGCGGTTTGTTGTCTATCGTTTGTCTTCTTCACTTCCGACTGTGTCTTCCGTCTGTTTGTGCAAAAGAGCGCCGATATTATGATTGTGACGGCAAGTAATGACACCAAAAGTATTAAAAAATAAGTCCGATTCGCTTCCAATGAAAACGTGTGACCAAAATATGTGACCAAAAGTGTTAAAAGAGTTAAGACAATCACAGCTATCAATGTATTGATTGCCCATCGCTGACAGATCTGAGACCATTCAAACTGTTGTATAACCGGTGAACTACACGTCTCCTCATCTGAATTACCTCTTATTCCGCCAGTGGTAACGCCCCAAAGAGATGCCGCGGCCATCACTTATCACAAACAGAGATCAAACTTGAACAGGTGGTAATCACCTCAATATTAATATACAACAAGTACACAACGAGTACTTGGTCTTTTCTTAATTCAATTCATTTTCGGTTTGAATAAATGTTACTCAAAAAAAATTATTTTAATAACTGTTTTAAAACACAAACTCAGAAACATTTTGCCGACAAAACTCTTGTATTCAATAGTTTTGATATAAATTTAATAAATTCACTGAAAGGCGAATACATTTGTCTTATTCTCAACACATTGTCGTCGATAGCATTGGATTTAATGTTGAGGAGAGAGTTATTGAAGAGACTTTATTGTGAGGTATGTTGTGGTGTGCGCTATGGCTCTACCATTAATAGTGTGCGTTTTCAGCTACAAAAAGCTAACTCAAGAATATTCTGTTCACTTCTCACCTAATGTTAGAGCACTGGCTTTGATGTGTATGTAATGCAAACCATGTGATGGATACTAGAGTTAAAGTGCTATTCACTGTTGTTATGTCTCTCCCTTTCGTTAATACTATGCGCTGACTATTTTTGGCCAAAAATACTGTTTCATCGATCGCTTCTGGTCTTAAACTGTTCTAAATGAGAGTCTGTGCGCCAAACATTATATATAAGCCATACATTAATAAAAACGTAAAACAATTGCTATTATATAACATATTATAAGTTTAATAGAATTATACGAATTTTACTAAAAATTAAAGACTTTTTCACTCGAATTAAATAATGATGAGTCCATTATCTAAATCAAAATGACAAAGTTATAAGTTATTCTCTTTAATTCATAAATGAGAATTCTATTCAATTTATTAATTATTATAACCTAATCATATGAAAACATATTCATTACGTAATTTTGTTACTTCAATACAAAGTAATTAATTCAGTCTTCAAAAACACTAATAAAAGTATAAACAAAAAGTGGATAACAATTATTTTAAGTTATTATCGATTATTAGGAAAAATAGTGTTTCAAACAAATCGAGTATTTCTAAGAATACAAAAATAAATAAATTAAATGAATATAAAAGTCTTTACTTTTGAATAAATAAAGAATTTCTTTGAAGAGAATAGAATTTGTTTAATATTTCACGTTATTATCCAGTGATGTATAGAGTTGTACCAATTTAGGTAATATTAATACCGAGCACATTCCAGTGAGAGCATTGTTCAATTTGAAGGACAATTTTGCGAATACATTAGTCACTTAATATGACTCATATATAAGTTTATTAGTTTTGATGGATTCACGAATTTTTGTTAAAATTGTTGTCATAAATGAAATTCTTTAGAAATACATCTCTTAATAGTTGAACGTCTCTCACATTTAATGAAGTGATTCTCAATAAATGTAAAAACAAATTATTTTAATGCATTTATTCAATTATTTTGTAGTAGTGTTTCAAATAAAGACAAATATTAATTTACTTATAATTATAACTAAAAATATAATCAAAATTTGTTTTAAAATATTAATTAATGTATTCTGTTAGTGATGGCGACGCAAATCCTTATATTTTATACATAGTTTATAAAAAATGCTAAAATCATAAAAATTGAATTTTTATTTAAAATATTCTAATTAATTATGTCTACATTTTGAATAGAATATGTGTGAGGAGTGTACTCAACATTTTGCTATAATTAGGAAAGGGTGAGTTTATTATTGCATTTTCTGAAGGAATTTTTGTTGTATCAAAAATACCCTTAATATCCCTTATAATCCGTTACATCCTCGTATACCCCTCTGTGGGCTTCACTATATTTTATTATGAAAACATTGGGAAAGTCTTAAAGAAGAGGATCGTATGATCACAATTAGGGTTATGGATATAAATACCAAAATCAATAGTCCTATTAATACAGTATAATAGTTGTCATAATCAGATGTATTGAAGTAATTACTGAAGTAACCGACGGTTATCAACAAAAGTGACAAAACTATTATCACTATTAAAGTGTTTACAAAACATTTCTTCAGACACTTTAATCTATTGGTATTCGTATTCGACTCATAGTTATTATAGTCATAGTTTTCAACATATTGTCGGTCTTCGGGATTAAGTCTGTTCTTTAGTACATCAGAGCTGATCGGAGCCACTGTCAGAGCCATTTATAACAGCTATTAATTATTAATCAAATAATGGATGTCTTCACAAAAATTAAACTTTTTCTGCACAAATAAGTTATTTAAGTATTGACTCAACTCTAGTCAATACTTAAATAAATAAATCGATTTTCAGTGAAAACTCACATAAAAAAAGTTATTTTAACTCAAATATAAATTTAGTGAATAATTTTTTGTTGTTGAACTCAAACTCATTATTACTGAAATGTTATGTTATTTTCCAATCATTGAATGTTAGAATAATTAGCAGTTTATCCACATTTCCAGAATTGGCTCACATTTAGGCCACAACTGCGAAGATCAGCACAACTAAAACAAAAGTAAATATTTTTGTTGAGAAAAGCGACAGCTATTTATCCTTTGGGTTAATATTCTATTGATGTTTAGAAAAGGCTGTAATTTTAATGACTATTCATTTAATTAATAAACTAATAAAGAAAAACTTGAAAAATAGTGTTTACAAAAGTCAAACACTTTTGGATCCATTATTTGATTATTTTAGAGAAAAATTTTTAGCACAGAATCAGTTGAAAAGAAATTATTGCTTTTACTCTAATATATTTAATCTTCAAAAATAGATCTCTTATAATAAACTTTAGGTCCGGAGTGTCGGCGCAAATGCAGTCTTTTGGCACAAAACCAGTGTCTCTGATAACTAAATATACAATATTTGTAAGATTTAGTATAAAATTTTAGTTCACTTTCTTTTCTTTTATTTCTTTTTGAGAGTCAATACAAAAGATTATTTGAAATGAAGACATTCGTCGATACAAAAATCGATAAATAATTTTCTTTTCTCTTTTCATTTCATAACTGTTTTCTATTCATATATAAAATGAATATTAACTCAAACAGAATAAACTTGAAATTTATATTTAAAATAATAAAAAATTTCTGATGAATTTCATACTCTATTATATTATATGAATGACTCCATGAATTTCATTCACTTATTTTAATCAAATTTTAAATATTTGTGTATAAATAACGGAGACTTTATTAAAGAATTTAATCACAGAATAAAAATCTTTACTATTTTTTATATTAGGATTTCTTCTTATTTTCTTTATCTGACTCTTTCTAAGAGCACTTATAGTAAGTCTTATTGTATTTATTGTAAAACCACTGACTATAAGAGACTTAACAACGGAATGAAATTTCAATTTAATACTTAAGACTATAGTCTCATAGTTTAGTCACAATAAACTAAATTTAATACTTTGAACACAATTTCATGTTTAATAAGTATTTAGTTTTTAATTAAGTGACCATTAATTCACTGTTGTTTGTCGTTAACCCAAATATTTAATACTTTTCGCTCACAAAATGAGTTCAACACAAATGCGGTTTTGCTTTCGTTTCAGTCAAGACTTCGTTCGATAAAAAAATTATAAAAAATCATTGAAATCAATATCTTTGAAGTTTTTTTCTTTGGCTTAACTATAAGTGAACTAAAAAATAAGCCAAAAATGAGCCAAAAATCAACCATGCTCACATTGCATAGAATATTCTTATCTCAATTACACAAATAGTCATCAGATGTCACGACTGGGTTGGAGTCGATTTTGTGGAGTCAGTCAACTCATAACTAACGTCTTTTTACACTTCGGAGGGGTTTCCTAACAATAATTGAGTTCTCATTTATTTAAACCTTAAAAACAGGTCTTTTAATGAATTTCACTTTCAGTAAAAGTGAACGTAATTTGTATTACAATTAATGAATGACACAAACATTTGGTAAACAACTGTTGAATTAAATAAATTATTGACGATTTCAATGATATTTATATAAAATAAATGAATGAAAATGTTTATAGAGTTGTAATCTGATTACGACTATTAAGTGATAATAATTTGATTACCGATTACTTAAAGTGGGAGTCAATCAAAACACGTCTTAATCTGTTTATTTGTGCCGAAAGTGAGGGAAAGGACACCAGAAATGGCTTTATGTCCGATTTGTGGCCCAAAATTATCCATTTGTTGTACTCTTCTGTCGATTTGGGGCGTAATTATGCTCACAATAATGGGTGGACTCCTTAAGATCAGATCTATTGCTTTCGCTGAGGATCTCCTCAAAGACACAGAAGTGGTATCTTTGAAAGAATTCGAAGAAATAGCTCACGAAAAGTATGAAAACGCTGCGGTCAGCACATGGATAGCGGCGGCCATATATGTGGTGACTCTGGCCTTCAGTCTATTTCAGGCGTATCTCAACAATAAGAAAATGCGATAAAAATACAATTTTAGACACTTTTTGTCACTTTTTCTATCATTAGTTACATATTTTGTCCATTCGTTGAGATATTTATTCAGATATTTATATGAAATGTATTTTTATTATAATATTTAGGCCTCAATTTGATTGCCTTATGATTGCCTTCAAATCAGATGTCTTTCCAACAATTTTTGGTTAATATTTTGTTAAAATTATATAACATTAAGTCTTAATTTAAGACCACTTCTTATCAATCGATTTGTTGAGACAATCATTGGATTCAATAATTTTTATATATATTCCAGAAATGTTTTAAAGATAAAGTCATTAATTATAGTAATTAGTAATTAATTTCATTAAACAAATAAAAGTTTTAAAAGATTTGCGCGAATTTAGTCTTCAATTATTTTCATTGAAATATAATTCGAAAGTATTTAAACCGATTTTTGTCAAAAAGTATTCATAACTTCTAAAGACATGGATTACGATCTGATTCTCGATTATTATAAGAGTTTTTGTACACAAATATGTAATTTAAAGAGTTTTTTTAGCGACGACTCAACCTTTTTCTTTGTGGGCGATTCCGGCGATACTTTTATCGCTTATGGAAGGGATGACATCGAGAAAGAAGTGGATCAACAGTTTTGGCAGAAAAGGGGCTTAAATGAGGACAAAACTCTAATCGCTTATAATATTAATATCGAAAAGAAGACACAAATCAATTGCCCTCTAAATGATATTCAACTCTTCGACAAAAAGTCTCGAGAAGTGGGAATCGCTTTAATCGGAACTTTAAAAGCAATTAATTCAAACGAAGACATATCACTCACAAAACTTATGGGAAGGCGTTTCGTTCAGACATTTTTGATCAAAAAATGTAAAGAAAATTACATTAAGAGCACTGTCTTTGCATTTCTGGCGCCGACTACTGATCTCTTTCGAAGAATCACTAAAACAGAGGTATCGACTCCTTTAACGCCGATTTGTGGCGATATCTTTGACAATAAGAAGTTTCCAATTAATGAAATAAAGAGTTCAGACCTCGACTTTGAAAAGATTGTCAGAAATATCGATAAACTAATTGAAGAAAACAACTCTTCGAATGAAAGTTTCACTGAAACTAAAGTTGAGGTCAATTGCAATGAATTAATGCCGATATCTATGAATGAAATATTTGACGACAACTCTTGCGATCAAAAACTTTTAGAAATAAATGAAACACTAATTACTGAACAGTATTTGAATGATATCTGGTCTCAGAATCGGAATAAAGACAACGAAAATGAGTACAAATTCAATGAAAATGAAAAGAAAGAGGATTTTATTCAAATTAAAGACGAAAATGAAAGCCAAGAGACAAACGATGATCACAATTACGAAACCAGTTTTGCTGATGTCTTACGCGATGGCCTCCACTCCTTTCAAAGCGTCAAATCCGAGGAAAAAACCCAAGAAATCAGAATAATTACTAATTGCGGGAAATCTAAATACAAACAAAATTGTCTGAAAGCAAATGGAAAATCAGAGCTCTTCGGACAACAGAATATCACAATAATTGGGGCACAAAATCTCGAGGAATATGCAGACAATCAAATCCTTTTTGTAGCCAATATTCCGGTCGGATATCCTAAGAATGATTTCAAAAATCTATTCAATATTTACGGGAAAATATTGTCCACAAAATTTGTCGAAAGAATTAATATTTCTTTTGCTTTCATTTATTTTGAGTCGTAAGTCATATAAAATACATTTAAATTAAATATTATTTAATTGTTTTATTGAAAACAGAAGTAAATGTGTGGACGAAGTATTTAAGAGCACAACAGCTAATAATAACTTATACTTAAGTGGACTTCATTTAAAAGTTGATAGATATCGACCCAGAATTGCTTCGAAAGATATCTCTTAATATTAATTAAAATTAAAGTCATATTTAATAAAATTTATTAAATTTATTTTATTTGAAATTAATTCAAAGAATAAAATTCTTCTCAAAACTATTTAATAGACGAAACTCTTTGAAGAAATAATTAATAAATTAATTAGATTTGAGTTAAATATAAACAAATTTAAATAATTAAAACAAAATTGTTTTTAATTTAATTAAACGTCAAAATATATAAATAAATAAAAAACATTTTAAAACCATTAAATTAATTTCATTGAAATACTATTCAAAACAAAAGGAATGGGTTTTGAAATCAACGAATTGAAGAGAGACTTCACAATCGAAAGATAAAGAATTTTTATTCAAATATTAAAAATATAAAATTAATAGAATTAATGATAAAATTTTACTGAAATTTAAATTATATGACACTCAGAGTTAAGACCCAACTGAAGAGTGTTACCAAAAAGAAGTAAAGAGTGAGAA
>JAQFZM010001443.1:0-18312 GCA_034695785.1 Galumna obvia | reverse complement strand
TAAACCTTAGCCTAAGTTCACAAAAACTATCTAGTTCATAAAAACAGACGTTCACAAAAATGGCAGTTGAGTGTATTAATATCTAATTAAGATTTCAATAGAAATCATTGTTTGTTATATTAAATTCTTATTGAATTCACTGAATCTCAAATAAAAATGATTGTCCTTGCTCACTTAATAATTGAATATTAATTTTTATTAAAGTTTAGTTGTTTCTAATGACTTATTTTGCTTCAAATCGATATAACACTTAATACAGGGATCGGACGGATCTATAGGTTTTAAAAGAGGGAACGGATTCGATTGAAACTCACTGTTTATGTCTATGAATTGGGACTCCTTTTGATTGATGTCTTGACACCACTTGTGAGCACTAATTATTATTATAGATAAGAGTATAAGCGCTCCTCCGATAAAACTCGTGAATCTTATATTCTCGTTAAGAATTGTGAAGGAAAAGGCAAAACTAAAGACAACGTTTAGACTTTGTACCATGGCTACAGGACCAGCATGCTCAAGTTTTAATGCCTTTGTAATGAAATATTGATCGATGGCTAGACTTAAACCTGAAAGTATTGACAAATACTTAGTTTACATTTAATTAATTAATTCTTTAATTAAAGAGTATTGATTGAGTTATGTTTGGAGGCATTTAGAAAACCCTTTTATATTAGAATAGGGTTTGGGTTTTGTTATTTAAGATGTCAGCACTTTGTCATAGAGTTTGAAAAGATGTTACGAATGAAATTACCCGTAATTATGATTAAAAGCCAAACTGTAGTATTTGAGGGCCATTTAAACTGATCTAAAATCCAGAGAGATATGAGACCAAAGAGAACGGTTGCCATTGAGAACCAGAAGACAACAACGGCTGAAGTGGTTTTCTGTAGTTTTCTCATTGCAGTCATTGATATGGATATAGATATGGCAGACATTAGAGCTAAGACTAACCCTAATATAACATCGGCTGACATTATTTCTGATGAGTTGAATAAGAATGTGGGTCTGCCCACCAATAAGACACCCGATATTGTGAGAAAAGCGCTCAGCATATGAGTCGGGCCAAAAGGTTCGCCCAGAGATAAGAATGCAAATAAACTGACAAATAGTGGAGCCGTAAATCTAATGGTTGTGGCGTCTGATAATGGGATCAATCGATACGATGTGTAGAGACAGGACAACGAGACTGTGCCTAATGTGCATCTGGAATATAAACGTTCTTGCTTATATTTTTTGACAATATCCTAAATTCTTAATTCAATGTTTAATAAATGAATCACTAAATTAAAAATTTTTAATATTTATATTAAAATATTTAATAAATACCTTAAAAATAAATGAATTCTCTCTTCTGGTTCTCCAAAATAATTGCGATTTTGACATAACATCACCAAAAAATATATAAATGACTGAATAACTGCACTATAATTATAATAATTACATTAATTATTAAAATATAATTCAAATGAAATATTTTTCAAGTATTTACTGAGATTAATCTTGGTATGTTTTCAATTGTACCCACATTTTAATTATTTTTAAAGGAAATTAAATGATAAAATTAAACATGTAAGTTTATAAAAACATAAACTGTTGGTAATTTATCTCTAATTATATCAAGGTTAATTTCTATTGACAATTAGATTTTGCAAGTTAATTGCACTTTTTTAAAGGTTTTATAAACTTTACTGGTTTTGATTTTTCGAGTACATATCAAAATGAAATAATGAGCAAGGTAGAGAATATATGTAAACTAAATATTTGAAATTTGGTTAAACTTTAATTAATAGTAAAGTTTCTGTATTTTTCATTAAAAATATAGGAATTAATCGATTGGTTTCGGTCTGTTTGAAAGTGAGTACTATTTCTAATGAGTGACCCTTTCATGAAATGATGGCTGTCCTCAATGTTTGTAAGTTTTGTTAAAAAATTGAATTCTTGTAAAATAGTTGTGGTTTTTGAAAAAGTATTTAATAAATTATCGAACCTTTAGGTGAAATCCACAATACTTTGACAAATGGGTCAGAAACTACTTGAGGTATGGGCCAACACTTTTCTTTTCTCTGATTAATTCTCCGGAGAAAAGCACAGAATAATATCAAATAAAGTTTTTGGAAAATATATAAATTCAATCGAATAAATGGCACTCAAAGTGTTATTAAAGTCAAACATTATTTACAAAAAATGATATCTATTTTCAAAATTAGGAATGAATTGAAAGCATTAAATAATAAAAGCATTGCTTTTACTCTTATTATTTATAAGAGTATAACATATAAACCTACAAAAATACATAAATATTAATACCAAGAATATAATTTATTGTTAGGTTATGTTTAATGCCAATCTTGATTATTTATTGATTAAAGATACCAAGATAAAATGTCAATAAGTTAGAAACTTTTCACTTACCTAATAGTGAGTACTTCTATCGCGTGGACATCATCTGATAATTTAATGCAAAGGCCGGCCATCGACCAGAATATTACTGATATTAAAGCACATACAATGCCAGCGCCCGGAATAGACTTAAAATCAATGTTTGTCTTATATAACACTTTTGAATAATTGATGAAATTATTGAACATTTTATGAGAAATAAATTTTGAGTTTTTGTTAAACAAAAAACATATTTAAATAGAAATATATTCAATTGATTTTAGTCGTGATTTTACACGTCATGACTCAATATTAATGACTGATGAACTGATATTCAATACTTTTTAAATTTTGAAATCAATATAAAGGTATTAATCATTAATAAAATCAAATAAAAGAGTATTTTATATTTTTTGTAAAATTATATTATTCTTTACTTCATTTTATTATAGAATTCGTTAAGAAATATCATTAAAATTATTTTCAATTTTTTTAATTTCAAAGAAAATAATTTATTTCTTTATATTTTGATTTGTAATGAATTCTATTATGATTTGAATATTTTATTAATAATTAAATATTTGTTTAGTTGAATAAATAAGCAAGGTATAATTAAGGAAGACAATTATCTAAAAACATGCGAGTGATTTTAGATTAAATCTTACCAAAATTAATAGGAATCCCCTAGAACATATTTGTGTACCTCTATATTCAATAAAATTTGCATTGTTAAAGAAATTTAACTTATCTTGCTCAATAAATAAATTTGAATTTTATTGTTTATTATTACGCAATTCTAAAGACAGTATTTCTATTGAAATAAAATTAAATCTTTTTAAGTTTCAATAAACGACTAAAATAATCAATAATTAAATTTTTTTCAAATATAGCTTGATAATTTTTTTAACAAAATCTTTTAATATGTAATAAATATTCTAAAAGAAAACAAAATAATGTTTTTACCAAAATCTTCGTTGAATTTTAATAAAATATATTCTAGATAAATTTTATGATAAAATGGAATAATTTGTCCAAATTCTATTAACCTTGCTCATAATTATTACATCAGATGCTTAAATGTTTAGCGTTTTTTGCTATCATTTTAATCATTTTTAGAATTTATTTCGAATAATTTCATAATTGAAGGTTGCTAGGTCAAAAACTTAACCAGAACAAGTTTGCTAAATGAAATTTAATACAAAGTGACCATGATCTTATTTTTTTTATTTATTTAATTACATCAAAAAAATTATGTGTTAAAAGTTAAGAAAAATATTTTGTGAAAATTATTTATGAAAATTCATTATTAATGCAAAAAGTGTTCCAAAAATATTTACAAAAAAAGTCATTAATTGAATTGAATTACAAAATCTATTAATAAAAACTTTAGTAAAAAAATTATCAAAAGAATACTTTAATAAATATTTTAACATTTTTTTCGGATTTTAATATCACTTTTCAAGTGTTGGCCAAATTCTATAGAGAAAACTCGCCCAGCTCTCTTAAAAATGCTCTTGCAAGACTCACCTTGCCCTCTTAAGCCTCATTCAAGGTTACACTTGATTCACCTTTCACAGATTATTTATATTCTCAGATTTTGATAATTTTTTGTGTTTTGTTTTGATTCCATTCGAGATAAGACAAGACATTAGAATCTGAAGGATTGGTCGGACGGATCACATAAACCGGTGCCGAATGTTTGTCATAGACTTTATCGATAGCCTCGGGTTCTGTGTTGTTGGAGTCGTGATACCACTTGAATGCACTAACCATACAAATGGATAGGAATATAAGCGCTCCGCCAATAAAACTCGTAATTCTTATCTTTTCGTTAAGAATAGTAAAGGAAAAGACAAAACTGATCACAACATTCAACGCCTGAACCATTGCTATGGGACCGGCATTTTCTAATTTTAGTGCCATGGTAATGAATATTTGATCAGATGCTCCACATAATCCTATAAAAATTAAGAAATCATTTATTTATCAAAGATTTAATGCTTGAATTCATTAAGTCTAGACTTTGACACTCTAATAACACCTTTTTCTATTAATTGTAACGTTGTTTATGAATTGTTATTAATTCTATTAAGATTCTGATTTACAATTCATATGAGCGGTTAAAAGATAGCGTTACCCAAAACTGAAAGCTTCAGTGAAATTAATCCCTTTTCATTTGTTTTAGTTTTATTTTACATAAATAGATTATCAGTTTAATAATGGAGCAAGTTATTTTTATTATTTAATTGTCTGTTGAAAGTGTGCTGACTTAGATCTGCTCTAATTAATATCCTGAGCATTATTTTATTGTTAGCACTTAATTTATCGCTCACTTTATCTATTGTTTATAATTTAAAATTTGATATAAATCCGTGTATTTGAGCTTGATAAATTTAATTTATTATAAAAACAAAAAATTAATAATTATTAGTAATGAATATTCAGAGTTTTTGTTTGGTATCATTAAATGGAAAACAATCCTATTTTCCACGAAATGATAGATATTTTTGATTTTCATTTCAAGTTATTATTGAAATCGATTTAAATAAAAGATTTAAAATAAAAGAATTGTTTACTAAAAGTCCTGTTTTAGCTCAGAATAAGATTTTTCTAATGCTTTTCACTTTTCTTATCATCAGATAAGTGTTGACAGCCCTGAGCGCCGATTAATGTTACGCAAAACACAATCAGTTAAAACAAATTACAAGTGTAATATAGTGACCCTATTAACCCAAAACTTCCTAGTTTCAAAAATTTCTAAACGGATTTAAATTCAAAAGAATTTCTTTCTTCGACTCATTTCAAAACATTTAGCCTTAAGTCTTGTTATGATTTGACTTTTAAATTAATTAAGCTTGATTATTTAGAATTAGAATTAGTAACTTTCACTTATGAGCATGCTAATTAATCTTGATAATTACCTGTTATCACAATAATTAGCCAAACGGTGGCATTTGAGGGCCACTTATACTCGTCAAGAATCCAGAGCGAGACTAAGCCGAAGATGACGGTTGACATCGAGAACCAGAAGATAACAACCGGTGCTCCGGTTTTTTGTAATCTTCTCATTGCAGTCATTGATATGGCTATAGATAAGGCGGCCGACAGGGCTAACACAAGTCCTATAATAGTGTCGTTTGTCATGATTTCTGGTGAGTTAAATATGAACGTCGGACGGCCTACCAATAGGACACCCGTTATTGTAATACCAGCGCTCAGCATATGAATGGGACCGAATGGTTCGCCCAAAAGTAAGAATGCAAATAAACTGACAAATAGTGGAGCTGTAAATCTTATGGTTGTGGCGTCTGATAATGGAATCAATCGGTAGGAACTGTAGAGACAGGCCATTGAAACTGTGCCTAAACTGCATCTGATTTATAGAATAGGCCTTTATTAGGTTTTTGCCAGTTTAAATTTTGCAAAAATGCAGAAAATCCTCAGAACTCTTAATTATTAATTTTATTGATTTGTATTGAGGTTTGACTGCATTTCAATTATTAAAATACTAATAAATACCTCAAAAATAAGTGAATTCTCTCTTTTGGTTCTCCAAAATAATTTTGTTTTCGGTATAACATCACCAAAAAATATATTAACGATTGGATAAATGCACTGAAAGTAAAGACATTTTTATATTAAATTATTTATTAAATGCTATTTATTTATTTTCCCAGAAAATGATTAAGGTAAAAAACCTTTAAATGAAAAGAACGTGAATAGAAGTATAGAATTAAAATTTTATTGAATATATTTAAAAAGGTTATTTGTATTTAGTTTTCTAGTTTAATTATCTTTTATTCAGGATAAAACATTTGATGAATAAAAATAGTTTAACCCTTTTTTCAATTGTTTTTACTTTTCTTTAATTTAAGAGATATTCCTTTCTTTAGATTAAATTTAGTCTAATTATGGATAAAAATCTAGTGCTTAGTTTCGGTCTGTTTAGAAGAGTTCAGAGTTTCAATGACTGACCCCTTCTTGAAAAGAAATATGTCCTGAATTGCATTCTCTCAATGTTTTGTTAAAAACAATTTCTATGAAAATATTTGAATAAATATATTTCAATAAAAGAGTTGTAAAGTATTTAATCTTTACTTAAGATCCGGATTCTATTGACATTTGGGTCGACTCAATCACGAGCTGTGAATCATTTGATTCTATTCTTTAGAAATGTATTTCTGACGACTTTTCAGAGGATTAAATCAATTCTTTTGGGAATTAAATGGGAAATACATTTCTAAATGATTTCCGGCAAAAGGAGTCAATAACTTGAGTTTCACTACAAAAGTCAATACAAAACTTCACTAAAATATTAATTAAAAATTAAAATAAAGTCAATATTTTATATTCTGTCAAATATATTAGATAACAATTGACAAGATCATATTTTACCTGAATATATAAAACTTATAAATTTCAAGGGCACTTTAAAGTTTCATGATAGTTTTTAAGAAAACTTCAATAATTCTATACGCAGAAGCATTAGTAGAAGAGTTAGCAAGACAATTTAAAAATGTTTGTCAAACAATGAAATGTATTTTAGACTTACCTAATAGTGAGTACTTCTATCGCGTGGACATCATCTGATAGTTTAATACAAAGTCCGGCCGTTGACCAGAATATCACAGATATTATGGCACATATAATGCCAGCGCCCGGAATAGACTTTAAGTTAAACTTTTGTTTGTATAACACTTTTGAATAATCAATGAAATGATCGAACATTTTATGAGAAATTATTTGTGAACTTCTGTTTAACACATTTGGAGTCATTTTTGTCGACATTTTCCTCGTAATGAGTGATAGACTGATATTTTTTAGTACAGCGTCTCAATTATAAGATAAGCGGTCAGCGCCACAGTAGCGGTACAGTATGGGCACAGAGTAGGGCAGCCTCTCATTCAGTGAAAGCACCACTGAATTGACACTACATTAGTAACTAATGATTTGATCCAGTTTTCAATAAAACTGCTTTCATTGGTTATATCAGACCTGAAATCATTCAATAATGTAATTCGCTTTTACTTTAATGTTGTTCAGCATTTTTAGCATATTTGAACATGATACTTTTTCAACTTTGTTTATCTTAGGAGTTGACTTTCAATTTTAATTTATTTTTAATTTCTCCAATTAATCCAATTAAATAACTGATAAATTTATTTTAACTTGATAAATTAATAATCTTGATATAATTCAAGAATTTAATTGCCCAAAAAATGTTGCATGTTAAATTAATTTAAGTTCTGAAGAATTTTTGCATTGTTTGTAAAGTTTTTTTTGAAAAATAAAAATTATTTTTCCCACCAAATTTGAACTTGCTCATAATTATTTTTATAAATGTACCCATTGTATTTTGAAAAAATAAATTATGCTAGTTTAATTTCCTGGATGTGCCGATATGTTGAGCTCTGCCTCTCAAACAGGCTTTAAACGTGTGCTCATTGAGGAAAAGCAGAGCACAGGATAAGTGAAATATGAATAATATATTGAAGTTCTTTGAGTTTAAGTGTTTAGTTATTCATTGAATTTTAGGTAAAACTCATTTTAAATCAATCGACTAATAAGAGTAATGTTTGGGTACTTTATGTGCCAAATGTCTGAACATATGAGAAATGAATGTAAAACAAACTTTAATAGTTTGTTGTGAGAAATATAATATATTTCTCATCGATTAAGTGTTTGAATGTCGTAATCAGTTATCATTTATTGTTATCTTTGAGCGAATTGTATTCATCGCCATAAAAATGATCAAGTTTGTTTAGTTTAAGTAAGAATATCTTTATAATTTAGTTATTTGGTATATAAATTGAAATCTAACAAGTACCTTTCAAGAAAAGTGTGTATAATATAACCATAACAAATTTTTGTATACAAATCGTTAAAATAGAAACAATTGTTTTTGGGTCAAACACTTGTTGACCAAATATTTGCATCCTTGAAGTTTTGTTGACCATTTTATTGTTATGATTAGTCAAGGGATAGTCAAGGTAATTTTTATGATTACTATAAATAAGTTATTATTTGAAATAATTGTTATAAAAATGTTTTTGTTTTCAAAGTATTATAAAAACACTTTTATAACACTATTTATAAACAATATATTTATAAAAACAAAATTTTAAGTAATATTTTTATTTCAGAAATCAGTGAAATGTTATTTAACTGTAATTTTCATGAATTTATTACTGACTCAAAGCCCGGGGATATATATTACTGATAAAAATGGATTTTTTTTCAGTTAAATCAATAAATATAGAAATACAGCACTCAATCGATAAGTTTAAGTACCAATAATTTTAACCAAATGACCAAAACCAAACTTGTTAAAATTATCGATTGAGTACTGTATAATAAAAAGGACCTTAACATTGAAGCTATTTATATAAACATGTTAATTACCTTTATAAACATGGAATAATAATCGGGGTTATTGTTTAATAACAATCTAATTAAAAGAGAAATAATTAAAAAAATTAATAACAAACGGATGAGTAATCGATAATAGTTAATGCCCAGGGTAAAATTCAAACTTAATTAGGCTATTTGTAGAGACATTCAGTCTAATTAAATTACGAGGAAAAGTTACCTTTATTTGTCTATAAAATTACATTGATTAGATTGAAAACAAGATTATTTTTATATTTATTTCTAAATTAATAGTTAAAGGGATTGGAATTTTTCGATAAGAATTTAGAGGATGTGTTTACTCAGCCTTTAATGTTTACTTAAATAAAAAATTACCAAGTCAAATTGACACGAGAAATGCATATCTATATTAATTTTTATTGAAAGATGTTGCATGTTGCACTAAGGGAATATTTATTCTGGTCAAATATCGATAGAAGTGGTGGCTATTCTCACCTTTCAAATAAAGATTAAGAGACAGCAATTCTTTAGAGAATATCTGTTTATTTTTCTAAATCTAATTATATAACGTTTTTTGGTTTTAATATCAAAATCGTGTGCCTCCGCACAGATTATTCTGCCCACCGAAACATATGACAAATATTTTATGAATTCCACTGATTGGCTACTTTTGGGGAACTGACATCGAATCGTGAGATAAAATAACCTTATATTAGGCTTAAGAAATCTTTAAGATCATCAGTCAGTGGTTTATCGAATTGAGTGGAATTCCTTTTTTTAGGAATTAAGGATTGGATGAGAAAAAAGTATTCATTTAATTCTTTTATAGTTTACTAATTGCTATAAATTTGTGTTTTAGTTATGCCTTCAAACAAATATCTGTTGGTTTTACTCTTAATATACATATTTCAGAGCATTTGTTGGGCAGAAGAGGACCCAAACGATATGTCGCGACGAAAACCTATGAGATATGGAAAAAGAGATAATCATTTGGAGAGTCGTATAACAAATGATATTCTGAACAAAATGTTGTTATCGATGTTTCGTAAGTCATTCGGTGATATTCCAAGAGTGAGAAATGTCAATCAAAACGACAATTCTTATTATAATATCGATTATTAAAATTAATTAATTTCTCAAATGTTTTAATTCAATAAATTTAAGCAAAAGTTATGTTAGAATTAAATTCATATAAAAATAGTAGTAATGAATAAATGAAAACTTCTGTAGAAAATAGTTTACAGTTTATTGTAAATCATTTTTTTGCGAATCAATAAAGCCTTAGTTTTTTCTTTGACTTATCGCCTTGCTATTATTCCTAATATACAAGCCTAGGTAAAAAAATTAAATTGGTAAATTTTAATTTTTTTGATTTGTATATTCTTTTTGCATATTTTTGGTTTCGGTTATTTCCAATCCTTTGATTAAAATTTTATTTGAGTTATAGTCTGTTTTGTCATTTAAAACATATCCTTAATTTTTATTTGAACCTAAGATTGTCCTTGCTTATACATGTTTGTGATCATCAATCTTTGTCTATAGAATAATATTTTTCATTTTAATATTAAAACGAATTAATAATTTTAAACTTTAATTGAAATCATTTTTAAAATAAAAAATTTAATCAGAAGAGAGAGAGAGAGAGAGAGAGAGAGAGAGAGAGAGAGAGAGAGAGAGAGAGAGCTTGATTAAAATTTTATAAATTATAATATTATATTTTAAGAATATGTGCCAAACGTTAAATAAAGAGCTAAATATTTTGTTCATTATTTAAGGATAACAACCAAAAAATCAATGTTTGGTTTATATTCAATAGATATGAAAAATGAGAGCAAAGCTATGAAGAGAAAGAGCGCAGTCAGTGGAAGACCTGTTGATGACTTCCATCACATATTAAGTGTCGAAAAATATTTCAGAATACAGGGATGATTAAGGGGTGGACTCTATTTCCATATATTGTCCATATATTAAGTAATGGACAATAAAAGTCTATATAAATTCTAACCTCTTATTAAAAGAAATTCCATTATTAATGGAATTGTTTACCACTTTCTAAGACAACCATACATTTAGTCCTTTCAATGAAGACTAGGTTAGACATCCCTGTACTCAAACGCATGCGATATTTCAGCCAAAGAATCGGGGAATGAATTTCAAGCCTTTTGACAGAAGTGACAAACAGTTTATCAGTTCATTTGTGAAGACCTCTAAGTTTTTCTTTCCCGAAGAACTCATTTTCTTCTTATAATTGAACTAAACTTTAGCTCAAAATCAAACTTATAATCATTGGAAGTGATGGCGACCAACAAATTGAATGTTTTTCTGTCGAATAGCTGTGATTTCGAGTATAAACCCAAATATCATATCAGAGATATGACCGAAGAGGATGTGCCACAAGTATTGCAGATATGGGGCGACAATAATCTACACGAAGGGACGCATAGTATTCAGTCATTCCTTAAAGTCGATCCCCAGGGCTTTGTTGTGGCCATTGAAGATGGCTCAGGTAATATTCATTACTATATTCTTTTATTGATGACTACATAGAAAAATCAATTACCAAGTTCTATGAATTTTAAATAAATAAATTAAATGTTACTTTAAATTGTTGCAAGATTACTACCATCCTTCTATGATTGTAATATCCATCACAATCTTTAAGGAAAACCTAAACCTTTGTTATAAAATATTGTCGTTTATTAAAACATTCTTAAAATAATTGGTAGCTATGGTTGAGCTCAGATTTATCTATTGTTTAGATCTGTTTTTCAATTCTTATTTCTGTCAAACAATAAAAGAGTAATTAGTTTATAGTCTTTCCTTACTTTAAGTAAAAGTCATTTAATTAATATTCGAATCAAAATATTTTCATTTCATTATAAGCATCAGAATAAAGGATCAGATCTTAGAAAGAATTTAATCAACTTTTAAAACAACCTTGTTAAAATATCATTAATAACTTCAATGTTATTTAAGAAAAATTAAATAAAAAGAAAGAGTATTCTTAAAGAATGAATTCTTCACTTTATCTATGATTTTTGCAAAAATATTCTGGGATATAATCAATGATATATCCCAGGAATGGTAGTCATGGAGACATTTTTCATTATCTATTAGAAGAACCAGAAGTGTTGGAATGCCTTAACATCCTTATAGTTATTGGGTCGACAACTGAGTCACAAACACTTAATAAGTTGTACAGAATATTCTGTTCATCGTTTCATCGTTGTCTGTCCTAACCTTGAGTGTCGAAACTTCATCTTTAATGAGATTCACTTGAGTTCTGAGTTATGACATAATTGCTTGAATGCCATCCCTTTCTATTAAAAGATAATAAAAGTGGAAATCATTTTTCATTATATTTTTTAAATTATTTCTGAGTTTTAATATTATTTTTATATTTCATTCAAAAACTTATAAAATGTGAAAAAATATTGATTTTCTAGAATTCAATAATCAATAAAAACGTTTTATCAATAAAAATGTTTTTGAATTAATAATAAACTTTTGGTAAAATTCTTTTTCAGATCAGGTGTTGGGTATGTGCGCCGGCGTTTTTGTTAACCCCGAGACAGCGTTCATAGGCTTATATGGAGTGGACCCTCGCTATCAAAAGTTGGGCATTGGTTTGAATATGTGGCGGAAGATAATGGATCACATCGGAGACCGTAATGCAGGCCTTTATGCTGTGCCAGAACACTTGATTATGTATAGAGATAGGGCTGGTTTCAAGTTTGAAGACAACAAACAGATGTATGTCTATGTGTCTGATTCTGTGCGAACACAAGATTTGGTCAAAAGTTTGGACGGCATTAGAATTGAGAAAATCGATGAATCGTTTGTTGAAAGAGTCATAGAATACGACGAAGAAGTGCACAGATATTCCAGGTATAAAAGACGACATTCCCTTAAATTTAGCTAATATTCAATGATTTTCTCATAAGAGCTTCACTATTACCACATGTTTTTACTGAAAAGGACAGCATAGCTCTGGTAGCTATCGATGAATACGATGACACAATTGTGGGCTACGGATGTTTTCGTACAAATAATGCGGGAAAAGCGATGGCGGGTCCGCTCTATGCCAACAACGACGCCATCGCAGAAGTCATTGTCTATAAAATAATCAAAAGTTTTCCAATCGTAGAGTCAAACGGTTTGTTGTATATGACTCTTGACTGCAATCCGGGCGGCGTTCGAATCGCAGAAAAACTGGGTCTCCATAAACACGAAGAACTGCCCCGACTTTTTACCAAGTTTGCTTATAGTAACGCCCTCTGGAATAAAGTCTATTCCATTCATTCCCCAAACTTTGCAATATTTTGAGTCAATGTTTTCCCAAAATTAATATAAATTTATTTTAAACAGATCTTGCTAGATCCACTTGCACAGAAAAATATACTTGCTCATATAATGATGTCAATTTATCTATTTATAGTTTAGTAAAATTAATGTAAATTGTTTTCCCTAAAATTCAAGAACTCAACTTTAAATGGCCAAGATTATTGTTATCAATATTGTTAAAGTGAATTGTACTAGTTCGTTTTAAAAACCTCGTAGAATATAAACATATCAATGAATATATTTGTTGTGATTTAAGTAAAATATCTCCAATTCGTCAAAATTGTTGGTAAATATATAATAATAATAAAAAACTTATTTTATATAAAATATTAGACATTATTTCAAATTAAAGTTAAAGTATTTATTGTTTTCTTTAATAATTATTGATTAATAAATAAGGTTTGAGGCCAAAGCCTATAACCACTATATTTAGGGCTTATAATTCTAAATATTAATTAATTATATAATGATTTTAAATTAATTTTTTAAAATTAATAATAGAATTTTATTCATTTTAAGCAAATAAGTTATTTTAAAATTTAACGTTTTTATCCTTTTGTTAGTAACGGACATTATTTAGTCGAAGTTTATCTTTAATAGTTTATAAGATATTATTTATAGTTAAAGGTTTTGTTGTTTAAAATTAAGCTAAAGATAAAGTTTTTAGATATTACTTAAGGATTAAATGTATAATTTAAAAAACTTATAGATATAAAAATTGTATTAAACACAAATTAAATTCAAGTGAAAGGAATTTAAAAATGAAAATTTGAATAAACTTTTGGGAAATATATATTTAAATGTTGAGATGTTTGAAGGAATGTCTGATAAACACCAGGAAATTATTAAAATAGGGTATAAAATCAGTTATATTTGTATGGAAAAAGCAAATACTTATATATCAGATTACCATGCAAATATAATGAAAAATAATTAAATCTAGATTTAGATAATCTTAATTTATCTTGGTAAAGTGTAAAAAATAAGACCATGTTTAACTTTATATTATTGATAATTAGTAAATATATTAGTCAGAGCTATGTTCAAGTATATGATGATTATGAGAGTTGAAGAATGGTCTTATTTTTCACACTTTACCCTAATTTAGGCCTAAACTTTTAATAAATATTAAATATTTATTTCATGTTTTCATATCATTGAATATTATGTACGCTATTATTTTGTTCATTTCATTCAGATTTGTAATTCGGTTAAACACAAATGGTTTACACTCTGGGCCTCAATATTTGTGGACTGTCGGGGATGGAAGACATAATTGCGATTTCATCGGTAATTAAAGGGATAATTATAATAAAACTAATTTTTATTTATTTATTTAAGTTAAATGTCGTTTCATTACTACCAATAAGTATGACTTCAGTTAGAAAAGTAACAAAAGGGGCCAAAAAACAAAGTCAAGTACTTAATAAGTACTTAAACTCATTTGAAATATTGGTTAAAGATTTTGCATATTAAGAGACATAAATTAAAAGTAAGTTTTTGTTTAACAAAACTCTTGAGATTAACACATGTTTTAATGCAAACATAAATCATTTTTATATTTTATTGTATTTAACTTCCATTTTAACAAATATTGGGAATAGAATAGGATTTTATTCTTAATATTTAAAAACTTATGAATCAATTGAGATGTCATGAGATCTAATTCAATGTTTTTACAAAATTAGCTAAAAATTTGTAGGCATCCTGTTTAGTTAGCAAGCACATTCTTTTAATGAATCATTTTTGTATTAGAATCTTATATCCCGTTGAAAAAGTATAAATATTGTGCTTGTTACTAATCGATAACTCTTTAGTCTTTAGTTCTCTTTATGTTAAATTTATATTCAGTCCAATCAATGTTTGTAACTATGCACAGTTTGTCTAATAAAATGTTCTAGTTCAATTTATGTATTTCATAATTATTTTAATGCCTTCAAATTTAATCTCAATTATATCTATAAATGGACTCTAAATAACACTTTACATTGTTCTTAAAGCTAAGGATTTTTCCTAATACCCAATAATAGTCTAATTGACTTATATAGTGTCTAGTTAAAACAAAAGAAACATCAAAAATATTTTTATTTGTTTTTCTTAGTATTAAATTATTAATTTTTTTAAACTTTTGAATTTTTAGATGAAAAAAAAGAAATGAGAGTTATTTGCAATTAATAAAATAAACCCAAACCTAACTCTTCTTAGTAAACCTAAGTATTCTGTTTACTCTTTATATATATTTTTAGAAAAAGTTATTTTAAAGTTACATTTAAAACAAATAAACCCAAACTTAACTTTTCTAACGAAACCCAAGTATTGTATTAAACACTACTTTTTTATACATTTATTTGCTATTTTATAGTTAGTTATTTTACAGTTTATAAATTAAACAAAATATACATTAGTTTGCAAATTGAAAAATTCTAATTGATCCTGTTCAAAATTTACTATATTTATTTTGACATTTTTAAAGCAAATTAACTATTAATTATTAAATAACAAGTATAATTAAAATATCTCAATTCCAAAATTATATGTGATCAAGTAAAATTACATGTAAATATTCTCAATAATATACACATTTAAGCCTAATAGGGACCTATGAAACACAATACCAATTGTTTAGTTAATCACTTTTATTTAAAAAAATTACTTAAAATAATTAAATAAATTAAAATATTAAATAATTTTAAATTTAGATTAAGAGTTAAATAAAAATGTTTTGAATATAAATTAGTTTAAAAGAACTTTTATTATTTACAAACGATTTACAATAGATATTTAGTGCATTAAAAGTACACTAATTAATCAGTTTATTAAAATATTTATAAAATTTATTTTTCATAATTTAGTTCAGAGTATTAAAGTCATAATTATGAGCTCTTATTTGTTGATTTTAAGACTTTACAGCGAGAAATAATTATTCTAAAAAGTCTTAAAATATGAACTAAGAATTTAAACAAATTGATTATATTTTAGAAAATATATAAATTAATTGAAAAATAACTGAAAAAATATATAAATAAAATATAGATATGAGTTGATTCAAATAAATGTTATCGATATCATTAGCAAAATTTATTATATCCAGGTTATAGTCGGGATTTATTATTCTTCGGTTTACTTCCGTATAGATTCCACTCTCGCTTAAACAATCAATTCTTAAATAATAATTAAAATTTATTAATTATAATATTCGTACAACAAATTTAATTTTTGAATTTTCTATATTTTTCTATAATTAGGAAAAACAATTGAAATTGTATAAGATTCTTCCGTTAAAATATGATAGTCTATATTTTTAATAAAACTGTTATTAATTCCAAAAACCAAACGCTTATAAAATTCCATTTAATTTTTACCCTTTAAAATAACAAAGGTACCTTTATTTATTGATTCAAAATCAAAATTATCTTTGTACAATATTCTGTAAAAGAATTCTTTTGCAATTTATTAATAATTTGATCTTGGCAACGCCATGAATATTCATAACTAAAGATTCATTGTTAAATTCCTTTAAAAAGTATCTTTAAATATATAAATAATGAAATGGTGTATCTTGGTTAAATTCTCTTGATTGTATTTTCACATCTTTCCAGTGAAAAGCCTTCAAATGAATTAATCATTTCTATGAGTTGTAGACTTAAAAATCTATCTCTTAAAATACCCGCAAATGCAGACAATAATAGAGTGCACGACATAAGGCAAACACCGGACCGTATTTTATTCGTTTCATTAAATCGAAGTGAATAATAATCGGATAAAACTATCGATAAATTCGATCAAAGGTTTTGAAAGAATTTTTTAGTAGACTTTTGAAAAATGGCTGAAAATAATGAGAGGAATAGAATGGATGCAAATATTCCGTAATAAACGTAAATATCAAAACACAATAATTTGTCGAATAATGATTTGTTTACTAATAATATAAAATTATTTTCATTAATAAATTAATATTTTAATTTTACTTACTTTTTCTTGTCCTTGATAAAATCCTATCTTATTCAGTATAACCAAGGATCTTGGTTATTTTAAGAGACTTTCCTTTACTATTTGCATATATTAATAATATCAACTCCAGTGCATATGTACTGAATAAATTTAAAGCTATAAAACTGAATTCCCTAAACCTAGGTGACCCATATGTGCTAGTATAATCAGGAATCAAATAACTGATAGAGAAATTTATTTTAATTTTTCAAATTTATTATTCTAGATGAAATATATTTATAAATTAAACTATAATTTTATAAGAATTAAAAATATTACCTTGCTTTTGTTAATTTTTCTATATATTTGAAAATTAATATCATGGCTCCACATCACAGCTAATTATCTAGTTTATATATATCTGGAATTTTGTCATTAGACGAGATACACGAAAATAAGTGTCATTTTCGGTTATGCTTATGCTATAATCAGCAGTAAAATTACAACAAAATAATTTAATAAATTTATGATAATTTTTATATTCTTTCATTGTTTCTAAACTAAGTTATAACGAAATAAATGGTTATTTTCTGGAGTCTAATAGTATTAGAGTTTGCAGTTTAGATCCATTTAATTATTTTTTCTGTCAGAATTTAATGATAAAATGTCAATAAATTTCTTATAATTTCTATAATACATTGATATCAGTGTTTATAATATTATTATTATCGAGTTAATTACAACTAATATTTTTGTAGTAAGATAAATTTATATTATAGATAAAGCTAAAAAACATCTAGATGGCTCTCAAATTCACAATTTCTAAAAATAGCTAAAAAGGATTATTTTGAAGAATATAATCAAAATTTAATATTTTTGCAGGTTTCTTGAAAAAATTGAATTTTTAATTACTAAAAACTTATTTTGAATATAAGAATATAATTCCTAAATTGTATATAGATTTTCACATTCGTTATCATCATGCTCGAATTAATATAATTCTATGTATATATATTTAATTTTTCAACTTTGAGACCCTTTAGACTCTAAAGAGGGAAAATTCAATGACTATAAGTCTTTTATATTATTGGTTCTCTAGATATCTAACAATTCCTTTATAAACCATTTTGGGGTAAAATTAGGCAATTTTTACATAAACATTAGTTCTCTTCTTTTTAATAAATATTATAAAATTAATAAATACTTATCTATAAATATACACTTAACTGCCATTTTTATGAACGTCTGTTTTTATGAACTGGATAGTTTTTGTGAACACATACCCCAAAC
>JAQFZM010001442.1:0-18316 GCA_034695785.1 Galumna obvia | reverse complement strand
TTTAATTACGTGTTATTTATTAGTAAATTTTGTTATAAATTATTGGAAAAATTTATTTAAAAAATCATTTTATTTGCAAATTAAAGTAATTTCAATAAAATAAATAATTGATTCACTAAAATGTCAATCATTTCAATAATAATTGAATTCGGATTTTATTTATTGAATGAATTGATAGAATCGTTATATTCGACACTTATTGTATCTTCGGGCCTTTCTGAATACCTTGCTAACTTTGACCTAATAACAATGACTTAAAATTCTTAAACAAAACTAGGATTAGACTGAGCCTCGCAAACCACCATTTTGGCGTGGATTGATCAAGCCGGCTAAGAATTTTAAGCTAAACTAGGATTGCTAAGTTTAGGGCTAAAACGCATGTGCAAGTTCATCATATGAATATTCAAAATAATTTTAGAAGAAATGTTTGATATTAATATTTGTTACTTGTAGATATAGTGAAACATTCTCAGCCAGTCTTAGTGAAAACTCAACAAAGATTAGACTTACTCAGCCAACCTGGCTGAGCTTTCTCAATATTAACTGGATATTATTCACAAATGAAACACAGACTCGAAACTCCATAGCATTAAGATAGCTAGAACCAAAAGTACCTATCATACAGTCGAAAAAAACCACCTTTAATGAAATTTTGCCTCAAAAATCTTTCACCCTTTTTAGATCAAGTTTATTTTTATACTGCAAATATGATTTTGTCTGTATTTTATAAATTACAAATATTATTACATTATCTTGAATAATAAGAAAATTATTGCATAATATAGCTCAACCTGTGTAGGGCAAAAAGTAAGCAAGATAGAAAATTGATTTAGGTCTCCTTTTAAACTACTAAAAATTTAAGTCGATACGTGTTTTGGAATTTTTCGAATATCTTAACAAATGACAAAATAATCAAGAAAAATTTTTGAAAATTACCTTGGCATTTTGGAAAAAATTATCAAGCCGATTTATTTGACAATTTGTTTATATATTAAGATTATCAAGCTCTATATGATGTATAAAAATGAGCCAGTTAAACTGAAAGTATTTAATTTTATAAGTTATTTCAGGAATTAGTATGGAAAAAATTTCAAGTTTTTAACCATCACATCCATATAACAATTAAATGGCACAATGCCAAAACCAGTTGCGAATGTAAAAACAGGTTTAGATAAAAGGTCTAAACGTCTTTTGACAGTTATATCAAGAATTTTAGTACCTTTTAATATAACGCTCTATATAGTTTGCAACTGGTTTTGGCATTGTGCCATTTAATTACAAAGTGGAGTATAGCGAATTAAATTTGTCACTACAATTACTTAGTGGAATAGAGCGAAAAACATTTTTTCACTACACTTACTAGGAAACTTCTCGGACACGGTCACGGATTTTGATAAAAAGAAAACCATGGTTAAATTCTCTTGGACATACTGATTCGAAATCTGAAATTAAAATTTACGTATGGCCACTCTAACCACTAAAATTACATAGTCAAAATCTTTGAAAGCTCTTCCAAAAACTTTAAACATTGATAAGGGTAAAATAATTGATTACAACGGATAAAATTATAATTGTAAGAATGGCTGTTTTCTCACTTTTGATGTCTAACCTTTTATTATTAACGGGCAAATTTAAAAATTTTGAGAGATACGGTTAAGAATGGAAAGCTCTTTTCTCTCACTTTTGATACACTTTTTTTGTTAGTAAAGGTGAAATTTCAGTTTTTTGAGAGAAACAGAGAATGGAAAACAGTTTTCTCCTTGGTTTTAAGCATATCTTTTAGTTAGAAGAGAAAATTTTCAGTTTTTTAAAAGAAACGAAAAAGAATGGAGTTATTTTCACCCTGGTTTGAGGCCTAATATTTTGTTAGTAACGGAAAAATTTCAGCATTTTAAGAGAAACAGAAAAGAATGGAAAGTTGTTTTATCTCAATTTTGAAATCCTAACTTTTGTAATTAATGGGAAATTTTCTTTTTTTGGAGAAATTCCTCTAATTATATAAGGTTGTTTTCTCATTTTTGAGGCCTACCCTTTTGTAAGTAACGGGAAAATTTCATCTTTTTGGGAGAAACATAGAAGAATGTAAAGCTGTTTATTCCTTGCTTTGAAAACAACATTTTTGTTAGTAACGGCAAAATTTTGCTTTTTGATAAAAATATTTTATCAATTTAATTTGTGACGGGTCTTTAACCGACGCACCACAATAGTGGACAACACTTTTATAAGAAATGACTTTTATTTGAAATTAATCAAAACTAAAAACACTTTACAAAAGTATTGCACAAAATAGATTAATAAGCGACTGAAGTGTCGGCTCTCAAGTCTGGAACACAACTGAATGTCAATTAGACTTAAAATGTGTTATAAAGGAAAAGGAAATATAAGTTCTATTTCATTACAATAGTTGAGAATTATTTTGGACTTTGAGTTTGAGTACATTTATGGCGGTATGAGACGAATAGTCAAACAGTTTGAAAGTAAGTCATAGACATGACTCAATTTATTACTATTACTTAAAGAATTGTATAAAATCGACATTTTTTCAAATTTTACAAATGATTTTGGTTTGATTCTACCAAAAAATTTCATAATGACTAATGAAAAAGAGATAAGAAGATTAATAAAATTCACAGCAAAAATAAATTCTTTTCTATTTTATCACAACTATTATATAATACCTACTGTTGGAACTATATTTAAGTTAGGGTTTTAATTTTATTACACCACACCATTAGAAGCATTAATATATTGTAATAAAAATGATAAAGGTTACAGAAGGCTCAATTGAAATATTAATGTTAACCTAAAAACTTGACTAATTAAAATTTTTTCTAATAATATAATAGCTTAATAAAAAAAATTGTACTATTTTAATGAAAATCTAAATATTTTTGAAAAGGTTATTTTACCCAATTTTGATGTTTTATTGAATCAAATTTTTTTAAGAATATAAAAGAGATAAGAATTTGACTAAATTTTCTATAATTGACTGAATAATTCTCAAAAAAATCTTTGAGATATATACAGCTCTATATGATTTTTATCTAGACATACTGGATATACTTTATATCAGTGCTTCACTTTGGGTGAATAGGGAGTAAAATATTTTATTAAATTTACTCTAAGGTTAACCATGTTCATTCATTAACTAAGTTTATGCATGATAGGTTTCACATAGATTACGCACTAAATGGACTCAAAAAGTGCTCTCAAAGTAAAGCGCTTCTTTATATAAACATGTCTATATTTTATTTCTTTTAATATTTCTTTAACTCAAAGTTATTTCTTGATTTATAATGTCTACTATTTGTCAGTAAATCTTAACAGGCCTAATAAAATATATTTTAGTAAAAAATATCAAAGCAATCATATTTATATGCTTTTAATATCCAAGATTTAAAAAAACATGAATTTTAATTCAAATAAAAATTTTAATTTTTCGGTTCATGACTTTGACAGAATATCAAAGTATTTTTACATTTCATCATTAGTGAACACAATTTAATCATTAAATTTTTTTTCATTTAAATTTTCACTAACAAAACACAAATGACTATAATTCAGTGAAAATGAATAGAAAGTAATAAAAATAAATTGTACTTAAAATTTTTAAAATTAGTTAAAAAATACTCCTCAATAAATAAATTGAGAAACAAATAAAAATAATCTTAAAAGCATTTCTAACAAGATCATATTTATATTATCCTTATTAAAATTAAAAAAAATAGAATTCAAAAAATAAATTTATATATCCTTATTGATAATTAATATTTAAATAAAATAATTATTTAATAATTATAAATGAAGGACGAGGTTTGGGAGGATTGGGTGAAGAAAATCGAGGAAAAATTAATTATTCGATGAACATATATTAAGTTGAGAAAAGTTTTTCTTTTAATAAATTTGAAAAGTCCTTCAATTTAGTTTTTGAATAAATAAAATTGACAACCAATTAAACAACTAAGATGAATACAACCAATTTGACTTTATGAAAATTAAATTTTTAATTGTCTGAAAATTTCTTAATTATAATTAAAATACTCCTATCAGTAATTTTCTTACTCTTTAGATCATTTAAAGCAATTTTCAAACTCTCACCACCTTGGTCATTAATAATAAATTACCACCTTGGTAATTATTTTTACCGTATTTTATAATTAATTTTTTTTAATTAAGAACCACTTTATTTTTTTTGACACCTTGGTGAAATATGTATTCGCCACCTTGAATATCCTTTCATATTTAACAATATGTTAACTGAATATTTTATTATTGTTTGAATTAATATACCTGAAAAACATATTATAATTTATAATTAACACCTTGCATATACTAAAAATTACCTTGTCAATTTTTAGTAAAAAAAGAGCCTTAAGGCTTGATTATGAGTAGCTTTAGTTTCGACTCCAAATAAATAAAAACAAAAGATAAAAGCATTGCTAATAAAATTTACATTTATTAGGTTAAAGGTAAAGCAGGAACCAATAATTGTTTAATTTTCTTGATAAAAACTAGACAATTCATAGTGACTCCTGTTATAAAAAATAATGACAATTAAGCTTTTGAATCATTGAATTCACTCCTACCTTAATTTGCTTTGAAAAAAAAATTTATAACTAAATTAAAATTAGTTGCAACTTGAATTTCCTGAATTCACTTCACCCACAAATAGATAATATTTTTCTGGATCTGTTAAAAATAAAATCAGTTAAATTATTAATTAAAATTAATTAATATAATTATATTAAAACTTACTCAAAATTGTTGAGAATTCACTCAAAACACTCGAAACGCCATTTAAAAACACATTCCTGAGAGACTGCGCTTAAACTTTTGAAACTCAATTTTTTATACATAGGTTAAAGACCTGTTTTCAGGCTTTTTTAAAATTTTCAAAAAATTCCTTGACATAAACTAGAAGAGATAATGAAACAAAAAGTAAGGCTTAGATAGTATACAATAACAATTTGTTTGGCGTAAGACCAGAGTGAACTCTGACCTCTAAATTGCCTCTATTTTTAAAAAACCAAAAATCAAGATCTCAGCTTCTATAATGCCTGTTTCTAAATTAAGGTCCCTAATAGAGGTTTACAAAAAAAATATTTTGGCTATTTTGATTTTGACCGCTGACCTTAATAAAGGTCCAAAATGTTAAATATATTTTAATATTTTTTCCCTCCTGTGAACACTCTGAATTATGATTGAATTTTTTGTGCATCTGCTAATTTACAGCGGTTTACTTTTACTGTATAAATTTAAAAGAATTATAAAAATAGAATATCAATAAAGAATAAAATGCATATAATTAAAAAACAAAAATAATATGATATAACTATTATGATGTGATGAAAAGTATAACATCAGTTATAACTTCAAGTTTTGTCTTATACAACATATTTTCTGATATATGGCGACCCACAGCGTTAATAGATAAATTTGAATTTAAGGCTAGAACACATTTTACAATAAAATCCATCAATTTGTAATATGTTATCGGTCTAACTTAAAGTGAAATGATAACAAAATTAAACCTAAAATCAGATTTTAAAAAATGTTTAAAAATTTTATTTATCATAAAATTGTTATCTGGATTATGTGATGGATGAGAAAGAACTTAGAAATTCAATTCCTGTAATTTGCGCAGGGTCATCAAAGCCGTGTGAGGTTTGGCACTATCGTGTAACAAAATACACCCTTTCTGTTGACTAATTCGGACGTTTTTTTTAACAGCGCCGCGTTTATTCTTTCCAATTGTTGACAATATACCTATAAATTTATTATTTGTCCATAATTTAGTAGTAGTTCCTAGTGGATTTTCCTTTATTAATCCCACCAAACACACCACAAAACTTACTTTTGCCGAGCCCTGGTTTTGGCGTAAGAACAGGTGTTTGTCCTGGAGTAAGCCATTGTTTTCCACGATTAGAATATTCATATAAAACCCATTTCTCATCTGAAGTCACAATTTGTTTCCAAAACAAGCACTTTTCATGTCTTGTGAGGTCTGATGTGGACAGCACTACTCTCATTGTCTTTTGATCTTTGGTTAAATTGTGTGGAACCCATACCCACGCTTTGTATTTCTTTCCAATCGATTTTAAATGTTTACGAACTCTATAATCACTATATTTCATTTGTTTTGTAATTTCTTTAGACGTAAATTTTGGATTTGATTCGATCATTTCTTTTAAAATGTCCTCATTTATGACCGAAAGTTGACCTGGTCTCTCGAGGTCTTAGAGGGAACGATTGCCTTCCCTGAATCTTTCTTACCATCGTTTGACCTGTGCTTCACTTAAAATTTATGGATAATAAAAATAAATATGGTATCAAATGTAAGAAATGAATTAAATGTAAAAATATATGATCAAACGCAGTCACCCAAATTGCTCATTTTCACTTTTGATATATAATAATAAACAAGTATACGATTATTCAGCAAAAACAAATTAACGATGATTTAAAAAAAATAATTTAAGTAAAATTTTATGTATTTAACCAATAATAAAATTTTAAATGTAAAGAAACTGTAAATAATGTAAAAAAACTGTAAATAATGTAAAAAAACTGTAAATAATGTAAAAATAATTTTATATTATAAAAAATTACCTTGTTTGTTTTGGAGAATTTTCTAGAAGTTTCTCCAAAGCGTAAACAGCCTTGGATCTGTTTACGCTTTGAAGAAACTGTTACCTTGCTAAAATATTTTAATTATGTTCATTGCCTTAAGGCAATATACACTAAATAGGGAAACAAGTTTTTATTAAAGTTTTTATATACATGTATCTATGTATTTATTAGTTAACAAGCAATATTTAATAGATACATGTATAAAACCTATTGTAAATATTTTCAAATTTTGTATATAAAATATTTTTTATTATAAAGTAAATAATATTGTATAATATAGAAAGATGTAAATATAATATTTGTATATATTAAATTGTAAATATAAATAATATATATAAGGATATAAAAATGTAAATAATGAAAAATGTATAAAAATAATTAAAAATCAAATTTAAAGTTTAAGTCGAGGGGTTCAGACATAAGAGGATTCGAAGTGGAGGTTAAGTACTGGAATATGTCCGCCTCAACCTTAATCTCCTCTTTTCTCTTCTTAATGACTTCTTCTATTTCTTCCAATCTTTTCTCGACTTTTTCGATTCATTCTCCCCATTCCTCATCATCTTTTTTCCCCTTCTTCTTCTCCTCTTCTTTTCCCTCTTTTTAACCAAGGCGTATCAATCCCATTCTTCAAAGAGGGTAGTACCTTTACTCTTTTGAGGATAAGTAGTACCCCACACTTCGGGCACTTCTTCTGCTCACTTTTGTGTCTCCACCGTTGTGTGTGTAGCCCCTCCACAAAACAAAGGAAAAACCACACAACCGTACTTAACCCGCATAACGGTTTCTTCCTTACAAGAATTGCACGGTTTAAAGCATACAGTCATATCCTAAACATCCAGGAATCTTACCTCTTTTTTGCAAACAGATTTACCATGGTTATAGTTGGAATTTCAAAGCAAAATTTTTATCATTTATTAAATACATAATCTATTTTTAAAATTATGTAAAAGTTCGAAAGTTACCATGTTATTTTTTGAGATTTGTTGAATTTTGTAAGTTAAGGAAAAAACCAGTGAAAAATTCACATATCACCTTGCCATTCTTAAGTCCGTTTAGATATCTTAAAAAATCTTAAATTATCTTATGTAGAATTTAAAATAGAAAATGTGTTTTTCTGGAATTTCTATTTGAAATTTCTAAATTATTATAAAATCTCAAAAAGTACCATTTTGTACGCCTCCCTAAAAATTCGATAAATCAAAGATGTTACCAGATGTTTTGGACTTGACTGTATATCAACGTATGTTGAATGCATTTTGATTTATTACAAGAAAACTCATCTCTAACTCTTATATACTTGTTTTTCGCTACAAAAAATCATTTTCTAGATTTTTCGATACTTATATATGATCAAGGGAGGAAATACGATCAGAGTGGACACTAATGACCTTGAACAGTTATTGTTATCTATATATATATCGACCCTAAACTTACCTCAGATGACCCTATTTTCAAGGTCAAAAGTCAAAATAAACGAGGTTTTAACAAAATTTTAACTAAATTTTAACTTTTGGATAAAATTAATATTTCTTATCCAATTTTAACCAAATAATTTGCTTATATATGTAAATAACAATGAGAAAAACCCTACAAATATTTTGAACAATAAATATAATTTCATTATCATCTATAAAATACAAAATTTATATAAAAATACAAATTTTTAATTTAATTATAAATTATTTAATTATTCATTTATTTAATATAACGGATGTTTTGAAATCGATGGGTGACCGTCACGTTTAAAAGAACCATTTAGATAAACATTAAAATTCCAACAATTCATGAATATCAAAGTTTATTCTATATATAATTCATTTTCTTTCATTTGTAGCATATTTCAATGCATAATTCAGATACACAAACTTTTCTTTGTCTTTCTTCAAGTCTTGCTCTAAATATTTCGATAAGTGGTTTGTCAAAATCCACAAAAGTAATATTTTCAATTAATAGCCACTCAACGACATTGAAACCATTCTTCACTTCAACAAAAATATTTTTTCTAACAATCATACAATACAAATACAAATGGAAATCATATTTTCGAAAAATTATATCTTCAAAATATTTCAATATATTTATTTAAATTATAATCATTTTGATAATTAGTTTGATAATTAGGAAAATATAACACTTGTAAACAAAACTTATCATCATTAATTACTCCAATTTAAGCGCATGCTTTCACATGCTAAAGGAGTTCACCAAGATAAAACTCTTCTTTACAAAACAAACAATTGTAAACATCACTTTTTTTACAAGGAACATCTGTTCAAATTAATCCCATCTTGTAAATGAAGTGAAAATATAATTCTTACTCTTTATATATGCACTTTAGAAATTTCTAGAAACGATGACGTCACTCAAACCATGGATATTATTCCCAAATTTTGTACTCTCAAGGTCGTTTATTACAATTTGAGTCATTTTCCCGGTCGTTTAACTTATTTCACTTCACTCTCAAGATCACCGGTTCAATAACTTAACACAAATGCAGGTATATTGACCTATTTTGGGTTTTTGCCTTTTTAATATGTTTATATTAATTTTTCTCTATTTCAAAACTTTATTGTTTTACTAGCGGCTTAACCGCTAGTTAAGCAGTAATATGAACATGATACAATAGTTTTTATATACAATTTTATATACATATTGTTTATATAGCTTTAAAGCTGTATAAAGAATTTAAGAAACAGAATAATTTATAATTAAATATTTTATATATTTTAATATTTTATATTTAAGCATTTCCTCATTATTGAAGTTATTATTAAGGAAATAAACCAAAATTTAATAAAAATAATGCAGTCAATTGTTTCTTAATTAAAAAAAAGATAATAAAATATATTTTGATAATGAAAATAATTTTGACTCTAAATTAAAGAAAATTTTCGTTTTAAATTAAATTACAAAACTTCCAAATGAACGAAATAATTATATCTATGAATTTTTTATTGAATGGGTTTTCCTTTAAAAAGTGTTTATTAATTTTAAGTTATGAATTATGTGTTGAATAGATTTAAAATGAAGCGAATCGGGTATGAAAAACTATAAAATATTCAGCTAATAATGAGCATGGGAAATTCACAATTGAAATAAATTTTATTTAAAACAATTTCCATTCCTAAATTACATTGAATTAAAATAAGCAATGTCGTTTTACATTATAGTTAAAAGTTGAAAGTGTATTAATTGCTTTTATTAGCGGTTAAATTGTCCAACAATAAATAATATAGGTTGTGTTTCAATGTTTATAAAATTTTTTATTAATAAAGCTATTTTTTAATTTTATGTATTAATAAATATATTTTCTTATTGAGCAAGCTTCTTTTCATAAGAATAATCGGATAATTGATAAAAAACTTAAGTAGTTATCTGTAAGAAAATTTAGACTAGTTCAAAATTCATATTTTGAGTTGAGAAACTAATTTTGACTGACATACCACAACCGCTCTGACATACCACAACCGCTCTGACATTCCACAAACGCTCTGACATACCACAAACGCTCTGACATACCACAATCGCTCTGAAATACCACAACCGTTCTGACATACCACAACAGCTTTGACATACCACAACCGCTCTGACATTCCACAAACGCTCTGACATACCACAATCGCTCTGAAATACCACAACCGTTCTGACATACCACAACCGCTTTGACATAATTTTAAACTAAGAAAAATCTAATAGAAATTTAATAAAACTTTGAAAAGATAAATTTAAACTAAGAAAAATTTAATCGAAATGTCATAAAACTTTGAAAAAATAATTTTTAAATAAGAAAAATCTAATTGAAATTTTAAAAATCTATAACTTGTTTTAAGCAAAACTAAAAAAAACTTTTCAAAAAATAAAAATAATATTGTTAAAAAACGATACCAGGGTCTTAGACTAGTTTGTGAACTTTGTTGCTAAGACGCAGTACAATTTAATAACCCAAAAATTGCAAATTTATAGAAAACTTTATTCGCGCAAAAACTAACCAAATATTTTAACAAATTGAAATTTTAAGAAAGAAAAGTATAATTAGTATTTAAAAATTTTCATCTTTTTTGCTGATAAACGTTAAGAAAAATAAACCAAATTTATTACGGACGGGAGCAAGTGCCAGGGTATCCTTTGAGGGCGTAACCAATCTAATAAAATCAACATATTAAGTCGATCTGTTGCTTATTGTGTTTTAAAACTCCTCAGTCCGACAATTATTTTATCCTATCGTTATTCTAATAAAAATGGTTAAGAATTCTAATAAACGAATCGTAGAAAAAATAACAATCTTTTTGACTCCAATTAATTTCAAAATGGATTAGTAGGAAATTATTAACAATACTTTGAATTGTCCTCCAACAAAACGAATTCGCTTAATGCTCAATATGATAATTCACACTACTTTCGAAAATGATAAAACCGAGGAAGGCGATTCCTATTCATTCTTATAAGAAGTTCCTGGAACAACTATAGAAACCGTTTGTCATTAAGTCGATTGGATTTTAAGTGAATATGAAAACTTAATTAATGTATTTTCACCTACTGTGGTCCGTATTCCTGATATTGATATAAAGTTTTATAAATTTTCTGCTTTATATTCATGTGAACAACTTGAATATTTCAATTTATCTTCGCTTTCCTGTGATGATTCACATATAATTTTTAGATCCAACAGGGATAGTTAGACGTTTTGATATAAAAACTCACTCAATTTGGTTTTAATATAAAAGTTTTTTGTAGTTCAGTTTTTGATGTCATTACTGATTCTTCGCTAAGAAAACATTAATTTGTGACCGATCAGGAAATTTGGGAATATTGATTTAGTTTTCGCAGATAAAATGCTTGTCTTAAAGGTGCACTAAATGAAGCATTTCTAAGTGTTCTAATCTTATATTGGCTCTTATGTTTTGACTCGCGTTGGAGAACTTAAGATCATTTTTGAAAATGAAAAATTTATTTTAAAAAATGTTGAACAAATTAGTAGAATAATTGAATGAGTATCAGTTGTTGAAAGTACTGTGGAAAAAATTTTTTGTAGTAATTATTCAGATTAAATGAAAAACAAATTTAGATATATCGTAGGCCTCTATTAAAATGGCAACATATTTGAATATAAAAGTAAAACCCAATAAATGTTTGTGAGTTAGCAATGTCTTTTATATTGAAATAAATATTTGCAAAAATATTAACGCAAAAATAGGATTTCTGACACCCATATGCAGCTTAAAATAATGCGATGGCAACCTTCATAAGAATTTCATTCGTGAATTATATTGATTACAATTTGGTTTTGAGCCGTTTTGTCTTACAAATCATTACTAGTTTATTTTAGGACGAAAAATAATTTTAATTAAAAAAAATAATTAATAAAGTTCTGAATTGAATTAAAATATTCATTTTACACAATTGTGACATGTTGAATTAACAAGAATTTATAATAGAATATATATTTATCCGTAAAAAAAATTTGACTGATTAATCTATAATGAATTTATAAATTATAACAAAACTTTTGAGAAATAAACAGCTCTCCATGTTTGTATCAAGACAAACTGGATATACTTTAGATAAAGAGTTGTCTATTTAGAAATATTATATGTCCAATTTGTTTAGAAATAAAATTATATTATATTAATTATATAATCTATTTTCAAGCAATTTATACCAAACTGATTTGGAATAATTGTATTTTAAATAAATACCAATATACAATGTAGTTAAGTTTATATCATGATAAATTTATTTTTCCTATAATGATTCAAATTTATAAAAATATTCATTTTATAATTCATAGTTTATCCCTTATGGCCCTTTCAATTTACCTTTAGTCAAAATATGCCCAGCAACCAATTAGGTTCCTTTATTAATCACAATAATGGTTTTAAATCATTTAGTGAAGGTTTCGTTTTAAATATTATACATTTAAAAATTATTTGTTATCGTATAAATGAAAAATAATAAATTGCATTTTTAGATCTAAATAGATATTAAAATTAACAACTGTGACATACTTTTTGTGATCAAAATAAGTTATTATAGTTCATTTTGAGGTTAAAAAATCAAACCGTTCGCTCCAAATCGGAAAAATATGTATAATATTACTTTAAAAATCATTTCTATGAAATTCTCGATGTAAAAACCAAAGTTTTTCAAAGGTTTGTTTTTTACTAAAAATTTTGTCTGTCTTCGGACAAAATCTTTCTATACATCAATTATTAAAGTTTTTAAAATTTTATATCAAAACCTTTTACCATCTCCGAAATATGATTTTTCAAAATGTTGTGTTAATCCCTATACTTTATCATGGGCCACACTCTTTTTTAGCACTAAAAATAGGCAAAATGATCTTGGAATTAGTTACTCTTAAACCACGTTAGAAGTCTCTAAGTCCCCCAATAAAAAATTTCAATTGTAATAATTTTTTTGTTTGACGTAATCAATATTATAAAATTTAATATAAAAAGACCCAGTGTAAAACAGAAGTTAATGCAGTTTGAAACTGTTAAAATTATAGTTAATTTAACTAACTTTAAATCATTGAAATTTGAAAAAGGAATGATGTTTAAATTATTATAAATAAATGTTTATTTTATTAAAAATATTTTTAAATTGAAATGGCAAGAATGCAACATTTTGACCAATATCAATAATCTCATTCTCTTTCTGCTTAAAGTTCTGAATCCGAAGAAGATGTAATTGTGCAGACCTTAGCCCAACCATCAACTGGTAAGCGGCAAAAGAAAAAAAAGAGTATGATAAGAATTTTTTTGTTTTTATATTAAATTTTTAAGCTCAATTATTCTTAAAGTTTGAACCTGTTACATCAGGTACTTCTGGAAATATTCAGTTAGCTACTCCAATGAAAATAAGGGCTAACAATCGGAAGCCTAAAATTGTAACTTCCAAAGTGCCCGGATTCGAATTTCAATCTGATGTAATTGATGACGATGAAGAGAACAAGATACACAACAAAGTTATCATTGGTGAAAATTCTTCAGGTTGAAATCTTTTTTATTTAATTTTTTATGAAGGCAATAGAGATTCTATGGGCATAATTGGGAAAAAGATAGTGTTGGCGAAATTCTGGACTAACAAAGATGATAACGGAAAAGAAAAAAAGAATTACTGTAAACATCCAAATGATATTAATATAAGATTTGTTTACAGATTCAAAGAAGCATTGGACTTTTTAAGTTCAATAATTAATAAAAAATAATTGGCAGTAATCTGGCCTAATAAAGTTGGCATAAATTGAAATTTGAAATGTCACGAAATTTATTTTTCCTTTCAATAACGATAAAAATCTTTGCAGAATTAATTTTGATTTTAATTAATTCTTTAAATGTGAACAAAATAAAGCATCATAATTCAAACTTTACCTCAACAACCAAATAGAAAAAGATCAAAAAAATCTTATAAATATTTTTAATTTTAAAAGTTAATATTAAATTCAAAATTTTTATTACTGTTTGAATCTCGATCAACAAATACAACCGCGCAAAGTCAATGAGCTCCTCCATTAAAAAGAAGGTATAATCGTAAACCGAAAATTATTAATTCTAAAGTTCCAGGGTTTGAATTTTAAATTAAAGAATTTGACGACGAAGAAGACAAAATCCAAAACAAAATCATAATGGGTAGAAAACATTAATTAAGTTTTTTATTTTTATTTATTTTTAAAAAGAAAATCGAGATTGTGTCGACACGATTGGTAAAAAATTGTTTTGGTTAAATTTTGGACAAGTAAAAACTACAACGGTACTATAAAAGAGTTTTCAAAGCACCCATACGGTTTAAATCCAAGATTTGCTCTAAAGATTAAACAAGAATTGAACTTTCATTTGTAAATAAATATAATTTTCAGGATTCTGATTGAGGGCTAATACAGCCGGCATAAATAAAATTTACTAATAAATAAGGGTAAAACATAATATAAGAATTCGATTATATAGAAATACAATTTTATAAATTCAATACAAAATTTAATTTATTTCTTTATTTGATTTTTTAAGGTTGTGAAATAGCTATTGTATGCAATTTATTTCATATTTTTCAAATAACAATTTGATGCCTAAAGATACATTGTTAAATATAATCTATATAATCTACAATTTTTGTTTCTAAACAAACTGAACATATTTTATGAATAAATAGACATCTCTCTATCTAAGCTATATTCAGTTTGTCTAGATAAAAAATTGAAAACTGTATATTTCTAAAAGTTTCCTGTTATAATTTTTAATTCTATATAAATTGAAGAATAAAATCAATTAAAAAATATAATCAATACAAATAACCGACCGGAATTGACTAATATATTGAATTACATTTTTATTTTATTTAGTCTTTTTAAATTGATTTAAGTAATAACTGACCAGGGTTTGGTCTACGCAAACACCTCTTAGTAAATCAATGACCTGGCAAAAAATTTAAAAAATGAAAATATTATAAAAAATATAAATAAACTAGGTAATTATAAAGAATCTTCTTAAATGCGTAAACAACATTGAAATTGTTCACGCATTCAATTAACTATTACATGGATAATAAAAATAACCTTGTTAATACCCGGAGGTCGTTAAACTTTAATAGTATATATAAAATAAATTATCTTGCTAATATCTAAATTAGCGATATAACATAAGGTTATATATTATGTATTGTTTAAAGACTAATTTTTAAATACATTATTGACAGTCTATGGTAAACCGATTGGCTGTTAATAATTTATTTAAAATTTCTAACAAATCAAACTTATAAACTATAAAAGGATTTTATACTTTAAAACATTGGTAATGTTATAAAGTATTAAGTTAATATTTTCAAAAACCCATTTATTTAAAATTTAAATATAAATATTTTATATTTATTTGTAAATAAAATTAAAATATAGATATAGTTCTATAAATAAAAGTTATGTTTATTGTAAATATTATTATATTTATTGTAGATAAAATATTGTAAATATAAAGTTAATATATTATATAATGGAAAATTTAAAATATAAATAAATATTGTATATAAATGTAAATAAAAGAAATATTTTAGATATTAAAATTCAAGTCGAGTGGCTGCTCAAACCAAATAGGGTCTGAAGTCTATGCCAAATAATTTTATAAGTTCTTCTATCGCTTTGACCTCTTCTTTATAATTTCTTCTAATCTTTTTTCCAATATAACCTCATTTTTTCCACTCGATTTCTTGCTCTTCTTGCTTCTCTTTAGATTCTTCTTTATCTTTCTCTTCCTCTTCTTCACCCTTTTCCTCTTTCTTTAGGTCTCGCAATCAAATTCCTTTTCCGAGTGTAGTAGTTGTACTAGTTTAAGGAAAAGGAGTGAATAACAATGTGGAAATTTCTTCCACGGACTTTTTATTGCCATTTTTGATTGTGAAGACCCCCCACTAAACAAACAGGAAAAACCCCGCACGAACATCGGGTGCGTAGTGTTTAAGGCTCTGTGCATCAGATAACATAATTTAAACCAGTTAGATTCAACGAAAATGGGCATCATCATAGTAATCAAAAACACATCTCCAACTTTTTTTATCTGTTTTTGATATAAAATACCTTTTTCCAGACTTTTCGAAATTTATATAAAATCAAATAAGCAAATATCAGGATAGACACAAATGACCTAAAAACCCAAATTTGTAGCACTAGAGAACTGGCAGTTTTCTGTCCCTTCCAACTTTGGGGACTTAAATATATTAGTTTCCTATTGATTAAAAATTTGGGGCACTTGAGAACTAGCAGTGACCGATTCATTCAAAGTCTTTTGAAATTGAGTTGGTGAACTCAAATATGGAGTGCTACCAAAAAGTTCAATTTTCAATAAAATTCTTTGATTAACTTATCAGTGTTATTAGTAGGATTAACCTCGATATGTCGAGGTAACTCAAACCCCCCGATATGTAGAAGTAAAGAGTTAAAGGACAAAAAAATTTTAAAAACAAAAGATTTTTTTGAAACCACTTTGCATATACACTAATTTTTTAAATCCCCTATGGCCTATACTCAAGTTTTTTAAAATAAATAAATAAACCTAACTCTAATCTAAAAAACTATTGATATTAAATTAATTAAATGACCTAAACTTTTCTTTTCCCTATACTATACCTCTTCCCATTTTACTATGAAGCCCTAAGCTATAAATATTTTTATAGTTAAAAATAGTGCTCATTAATTCAATGAGTGCTACTTTTTTTTATAAGGAAAAAAGATAACAAAATAAAGAAAAATTAAACCCAAAAAACCATTTTATTTTAAAACAAAAAATACAGAAAAAAGCTTTAAATAAAATATAAAATTCAATTATAAATCAGCATAAAGATTAAACAAATGTATTGATAGGTACTTTAGTTGAATTGGAGTTAAAAAGCATTGCAAATAATGGGACGCCATAGATAAATCATCAATTAGAGTTGTTATGGTGGCTATTAAGTCTGCTGGAACTTTGGAGTTCATCCAACTTTAAATACTCGTTGATTATGTCATTCACAGTTAGAGTGGGTGGAGGCGACGGTAGAAAAGTTTGAACCTCTTCTTCTGCTTCTTCGGTGGCTTATTCTGTGCCATAAACAGTTGCCATAAATTCTTCAAAGGTCGTTACATCAGAAGGTCTTTCATCCTCTATAGTCACATCATTAATTTCACAATATATAGGCGATGGAAGTGGTGTTCAATACAATGGACTGTGTAGCGGAGAATTTTCCAAAAAGGCAATCTCTTAGTCACTGTTGGCCGGAGACGTTACCAGCGCTTGCATTCGACGAGATCGCCGTCGGAGCCCAACCCATACGTTTTCGGGTCTAATCGGTGACGGACTGGGTGAGCCTCAAGAAGACCAGTGCTATGAAGAAACATTAAATGAACATTCAGATGAAATAAATCAATCATTTGAAAGTTTAAGCAAACTGGTTAAGCAAGGTCAAATTTTAAAAAAGAATTACAAAAAGTGTTTTCCCTTTTTGAAAAAATGTCTGAACAAGATGAATTATATTTTGAAAATTGCAAAGATGAAGGTAAAACTGATGAAAGTTCAACAGAAGAAGACTTTGAGCCTGGTGAAATTATTGAAAATGTAGTCTATGATAATGAACTGAAATTTGACACAAAAATAAATTCAATCACTCATTGGTTCACAAATTACAAAGGATGTGACAAAGAATTATAAAACAAATATCATAAAAATTACAAGGATATAATATTACCAAGGGAATATTTAAATCAAGCCTTAGATGTCGTTATATACAGTCAACCACAAAAGATGGGGGAATAATTCCTAAAACGGGGAAACTAATTTACCTAGGCTAGATTTGGAATTTTAAATTCAAATTAATATGACTTATTCATTAGATATTCTAGTTTAGTAAATATGCAAAAGTTTTAAAATCATCATGAAATTTTTTAAAATTAAATGATGTTTGTAAATTATGCCAAAAATTAGTTAAAATTTTACAAATCATCTTGTCATTCCTACATTGTTTGAGATATTTTAAAAATTCCAAAAGTATTCTGTGCAGAATTGAAAATAGAAAAAAGAATTTTCTAGGATTTAAATTTAGACAACAGATTTTAACGTGAGATTTAAATGGTTTTAAAAAAAACATTTTAAAAATAGATTATTTTTAACCCCCTTCGAAAAAATCAAATTAAACAAAATGTTTTCAAGATAAATAAATTCTATTTAAT
>JAQFZM010001441.1:0-18318 GCA_034695785.1 Galumna obvia | reverse complement strand
AATAATTTATTCTCTAATTTGTTAACCAAAACGATATAATTCCCATTGATTAATGAACTTACGAATTAAATTTAAGGTTAGGGTGACCATTCATGCTTGATTTGATCTAGTTTAGCACAGTCCTTGATATTAGTAATATTTGGGTATGAAGGTTTATTGGATTTCATAAAATGAAAATTTGATTTCATTGAAACATTCTTGAAATTTAAACTCTAAAGAACTGTAAAGAATATAATGAGTAAAAACTCTCTTAAGAAAAGGTTTGAGTTGAATCAAAATTAGAAGTAAGGTTTAAGGTTTAGTACTTGATTTGACTTATAAGTTAATAACTTGCCAAGTAGTAGTGCTTAGTGTAGTTAAGGAATCTAAGGCTTCATTCAACCCTGTAACTTTATATTCTTCGAGAATAAATTTAACCAAAATCTTAATTTTATGCTTTACTACAATTGGAAAACGAATTCTTGTTTTTGGTTAAAATTTTTAACTAAAAATTATAATGTTTAGATAACAAGTTCAAAATAAAATGTTATTTTTTTAAAAAAGTTTTATTTTAAAGTTTTAAAAATACTAAATCTGTTTAAATTGAATGCCCTTTATTAAATGTTTGCTCAAATATTTCTGGTTATATCGAAATTCTGGTTAAATTGAACTTGTTTAACATTATGATTTTCATTGGAGCTGCCGGTGCTTTTAAAATCACCTGGTTAAACCCAAATCTGGTTATATCGAGACCTGTTAAATCGAGCGTACACTGTATTTGTTTATAAATATAAAATGACCTGTCTTATTAACTGACTGATGTTATTAACTATTTTTGGTTTCCTGGTTAGTTAATTAGATCGATCATCGACTGTATTTATAGAAACTTAAAGGTTATATTTTCATATAGGATTTTGGTGACCTTTTTGTTTATCATTCTGAAATATAACCACGTAGTTCATTTAAAAATAAACCCTTTCATAATTAGTGGAAATCAAATGAGTCACCTTTACTAAACTCAATACGTTTAGTATATATTTGAGTACATGAATATACCTGTATGTAACTTGGTTTCAGAGTAAACTGACTGAGTTTATATTAGAGTCTGAAATACTTCTAAAAGTGAATTCACTTCACTTCACGTAAATAAACTTCTCATTAGTCTGTGAAATAGCAGACCCAAACCCGCCAAGACCCGCTAACCCGCCGACCCGCAGCGGGTTTGGGGCGGGTTGGGCCTAAATATTTAAAAGTGGGTTGGGTGCGGGTTTGAAAATTAATGTATTTAGGACCCGCTCGACCCGCCAAACCCGCAAAATATTATTATTTTCATGGAAAGTTAGGTTTAATTAATTTATTATAAAAAAAGAAACAAAAATATCATTTATTTATAACTTCAATTTGGACAAAATCGCATTTTTGTCGCATTTTGAATTTTTACTCTCAAATGCCATTACTATCCTAGTTTAAAACATAAACCCTTTAATAATAAAATATAACTAATATTTGACCTTTCCCTATACGTTGTATCATGATTAAACTCTATTGTAAAATGATCTTGACCAATGACTATCAATTATTCAAGCGCGAATTTTAAAATATCCGAACCTAATTTATAACTAAAATTAAAACTGTGTACATATTTAAAAGTAATTATTAGTTATTTCCTTTAAATTATTTTCAAATATTCTATATATACAGTAAATAAAAATTTCTTTAAATATGTTTATTGATTAAAATATTACTCAAATAATCTATTAATGATCAAAACGCAATTTAATTAGATTAATTGTTAACTATATAAAGTTTAAAATTGTTTAAAAATTGATTAATATTATATGATTTATTATTAATTTTTATCAGTAATTTTAATTTTTAAAAATATTTCTCATTGAAAAGAATAAGAAAAAACTAATTTTACAAGTTTTAATCAGGAATGTTCAAAAGTATAGAAAGATAAATTATTTGCAGCTTATTAAAGAACGTGCATATATTGTCAATGAATAATGTCATTAAATTTAAAGATTCTATAAAAGCCTAATGAAATTTTTCATAAAAATTTTAATAAAGTTTTAAGTTTAATGACATTATTTATTGACAATAAATGCACGTTCCTTTTATAAGCTGCAAAATTTTATCTTTCTATACTTTTGAACATTCCTGGTTTTAATATGCTTGACATTAATTAAAAGTATTATTTATATATATTATATTATATTAATACAGTGGAAGTTCCCAGCTGTGAATGAGCAGATGCATAAGAAATTCGTTTACAACTCAGAGCGTTCACAGCAAAGAAATAAGACTAAAAAAAATTTAATTGAAAAATGCTATATTTAAAGGTTTATTGCAGAAGTTTTAGATAATAATTAGTAATTTAAGTCTGTTTTAAGTGATTAAAATTACAATTAAAGGTTCTTTTACTGATATAATCTAAAGTATTCATGACATTGAATTCACATTTATTTCACATATTAACAAACACATTTCAACATATTAACATTCACATTTTAATATAAAATATGACTTATGTCGGAGTGGTTTTCATTTCATCTGAAATTTTAGGAATTATTTCGTTATAAACCCCTATTATTTACAGTTTTTTCATTAAATATAGCGCTCAATTCACAATAGAGAATGAAATTTTAGGTAAATATAACCAAAATTAATCACAACTAAGAGATTTTTACAACAGAGGAATTCACTACTAGGAAGGGTTTTGACATTAATGGGTATAGCGAGTCCGCCAAACTATCATTAATTGTTAACACCAAGGAGCTTTTCACAGTAGGGGTATTTACAACTGGGAACTTATACTGTATTTATAAATAAAATATTTTACTCTCTTTGCCTGAAAGGGAATCACTGCTTAAAATAAATCAAAAATATAGAATTCATATATCCATCAACTTCTTTTAAGTATTAATTTACAAGAACATTAATCAAAAACTTTCCATCTCTCCCTCTCTTTCTCTTTCAATGAATAATTAAATGAAAAACTTATTCTTTAGTTATATTTTTATTTAACAGAAAATTGAAAAATTGATTTATCCTTTAAAATGAAAACAATTTTTTTGTTGAAATACAACAAAAGAAATGAATTTTTTCACACTTTTATTATTTTTAGCGTAAAATTAGTTTTTTTTCCATTCAATTCAACATAAATTTTAATGTTTTTTATATGTATTTCGCGGATCGCATGAAAAGACTTCAAAACTTTAAAAAATTGATTTTTAAAAGCAAGTATCACCAAGGTTAATTTTCTGAATAATCTTGATTAAATATGGCTTCATATAAAAGAATATATTTTTAAATACGAAAATTGTTATCTTTATATATTTTGATACTTTAAGGAACATTCACTTTTAATGGGATTTAGCTATTTCAATATATTTCACCTTGATGCTCTTAAGAATTTATAAAATTTCATGAGTGATTTGAAACTATAAAACTGCAAATTTTACTCATTTTGAATAATAAAAGTATTACACAAAAATGTCTCTTAAAAATTGATGGTTCAGTTATTTTGTCATTTATTTCTCCATGCTTATTTTATTATTATAATTATTTTGATCGATTAATAATTATTTTAATCAATAAAAACATTTTATATGTACTTTATTTCATATAATATCTATGGTGTGAACAGAGCCAGATAATTATAGATAAAATAATGAGTGAAATAATGTCCAAGAGTACATTAAATTATTTTTAGAATTAAAGAGGGAATAGAAAAGTTAGCTCATTCTTTCTTTTAAGCTGTGCTTAACAATTATACTTTAACTAATAATTATGGAAAGTTTTCTGAATTGTTTTATTGAATTAACGAGATACAATAAACATTAGTTTGAGCAAGTTTGGCTTGCCCATTTCAATTTATCTGTACTTTAAATTATTTCTAATTTTTAACATTTTATGAGAATAAGTTTTATTTCAAATTAACGGATGTTTACTGTAGTAATAATTTGATAAAAGAATGCACTCATATTAGTGTATATTATAATTATTGTAACAATTAATAAATGAAAACTTTGTTTACACATATTGTAAAAAACATTTTCCAATTATTTATTGTAAAGGAATGGGAGGAAAACATATCATCTAGCTCTTTATAAACAACTAAAATTAGGACCACTTAAAGTGAATTTTAATAAATTAAGTCTTAAAATTAAATTTAATTATTAAAAGTAAAGAAAAAAAAGTCTATAAAAAATTAATGAATAAATTAATTAATTATTGACTCAAAGAAAGTAATGAAAAATTAATAATTTTAGTAAATATTTTGTTAACGCATTACTGACAAACATTTAATTAATTCAGTAATTATTCTAACAATTTTTTTATTGATATTTTTTCTAATAAAAGTTATTATTAGTAAACTTTCCTTGTTCATTAATATACATTATACTTATCATGTATACTTCATTTTAAACTATAAAAAAAGCATTTTTGCAAGAAAATCAATTTTAAGTTTATTAATAAAGTGAACCTAATATTTAGATCAAAATGAGTGAACAACTATTTTATTATAATCCAATTAGTTATTTAACTAAAATTTTTTACTTAAATTAAAAAAATTTAAAAAGTATTGAAAATAATTTTAAAAATTAATTGTTTTCCATTAAATGTTTTAACTCTATTTTATATAATTTGTCTCTAATTTGGATATTAATTGAGATATTTATAAAAAAAAAACATTAGAGAAGTTGTATTGAAATCCAAATGTATTAAGACTTGAAAAGAAGTTAAATGAACTTAAAAGACCTAACTTTTTGTCTTCTGAATAATTATTATCTCATCAGAAACAATGAATAATTTATTATTTTAATAAATTATAAAAAAAATATCTTTAAAATATGATTTATGTAACAATAATTGACATCCATTTCTCATTCACACATCTCTGGAGTATTTCAAAATAAATATCAGACAAAAATCATTTAAATTAATTTAAACAAAAAACAGAATATTTATAAAATATAAATTCATTTTTATATTTAACTCATTTAAGCAAAAATATCTTCAAAAACTTTTATAGAATAAATTTTTTCAAAAAAATAATTATAATATTGTATTCCAGGTATTATTATTCATAAGCAATGGTAAAGCTCCTAGGCAAATGTGAACATATTTAAATGTATTAATCAATATTTAGAACTAAAAATGAATTTATTATTCAATACAAACTATTTTTAGCATGGTAATTTACTTTTTGCAGCTTGCTTTGCTTTCAATAAGTTCTATAAACATCCTAGGGCAAGCACATTATTATCAAAATATTTATATATTCAATGAAGTTTTTAAATAAAATATTAAAAATATGTAAGTAAACAAAATATAAGCATGGTAAAAATACCTGTCAAAGCCAATAGCAGTCAGTGTCCAAACGGAGACAAAAACAGAGCACAACTGCACGAATTGGACTATTGGACAGAGGAAAGGGTGGAATATCCATCTGCCCAACATAAAGCCTGTATAGGTGAAGGGTATACTGAATGTGGCCATGGTTATGTCAGACACCGATAAGTTTATTAGGAATTTCCACAATTCAGAAGACATTTGGTCGCCTTTAATGAGTACCACAACTGTTATTATATTGAATGCCAATGATATCAGTGCTGTCGTTGAATATATGGCTATGAGTAGCACCTGATAAGGGTAAAAGTCAAGTGCTTCCAGAGGTGGGACACTGTATTTGTCCGATGAGTTGAATGAAATATTATTGTTTAGATACCAGAGCGGATCCATTAATACTTTTTCTCACAAATATTGTCCGAAAATTAATTTTTACCCCAAAATAAATTTCTATCAATTATTTCAAAACTTTTTACTAAATGAGTGTTTGATTTGTTAATGAGTTCACGAACATATAAAAAGAGTATTTTATGAAATTTTTCGAAAATAAAATTTGATTTCAATTGTCGGTTGAGTTTAAAACTATTTTCATTTGATTATGATTTCTATCAATATTTACATAAATTTTATCTATAAATGAATTATTTGTTCAGAATTAGAAGAACTTTACTTCTCTATTGAGGACTAAACTGAATAGTGAATAGAGTGAGAGCACAGCACAACTACACACCAAAGATATGCTTAACTCTGTTTAGTGAGTAAATCGAAGGGATATAAAACTGAGCGCCAAAAAATCGATGAGAATATTCTGATTCTCATTGAATGAAAGCATTCTTCTCTATTCCTATTCTATGCCTTTTGTCAAATCAAAGTAAATCAGATTAAACACAACTAATGTAATATATAATATACATTTGTCTCCTCTACAGTGACCACCAAATTAGCTCAACATAATTTCCAACACATAATAATCCTTTTATTTATCTCAAGTGATTAATGAATTGGATTCACTCTTAAGTGGTCTCTCTCTCTCTCTCTCTCTCTCTCTCTCTCTCTCTCTCTCTCTCTCTCCTCCCAATTACTTATAATAAATAAGAGTTTCATTCATTAAATTTGACTTAAGTTCGAATTGTATTAAAATCAATGAGTTCACATTAAAGTGATCATGGTTAATCGCTTTAATGTAAATGAGAAGCAACTTTAACTATGAGTAAAGCATTTATGCCTCACTTATGGCCACACATTCCTCATTAGCATATGTCCCGTCAACTCATGTCATACATAGAGAATATTTTGATGACAAAAGTTGATGACATCTATTATTGACCACATTTTCACATTAATATAGCGCTTGAATTCTATGAGAAACCATAAAAACTCTTCACTTGAAGAGTCAGGTTTCAACACTATTATATGGTTATGACATCTATATGAATGGAAATAAACAATAAACTTGCACAAACTTTATTCAAACTTCCAATAAATCAAAGGTCAAACACTAATTCAAACAATAAATATATTAAGAGTTCGAGTTTTACTATAATTAAGAGACGAACCCTTTTTGTCATTCAGTCACTGAATTTCAGTCAATGCTTTCATCACTTTTTAATAAAAAATTTCATTTGATTTCTAGCCTTCGATTCGATTGAAAGTCATTTCAAAATTGATTTGTTTTTAATTAAAGTCAAATAAAGTCAATATTTGAGTCAATTTTTAAATAATTTAATAAAATATTTTCTTTTATTTAAAAGTCTTATTCAATGGCACCGAAGAAAGCAAATCGAAGTCCGTTTGGAATCTATTTGGCAAAAATGAAAAGAAGTGACTCGAGATTCAGATCCAAATCAATGCCAGAATTGGTTACTCTTTGCGCTCCACTCTATGAACAACTGTCCGAAGTCGTACGCAAACGAATAAATGAATTGAGTCTATTTGTACGCAATAAAGGTCTCAATGATTATGAAATGAATAGATATTTGGATCAATTAAGTCTCGACTCTGAAGACATGTCTCCAAACAATATTAACGACGAATGGAGTGGTTCTGAGAACAGCGCTAACACTTCCAGAGATTCAGGACATCACTCTTTGGTAAACTTTAATGTCTTAAATACAAGAAATGTGGGCCAACTATTTCGCGATGACTCTGACTCTGACTTCGAAGAAGACATTTTCAATATTCTTCAGAAGTCATTGGAAACAACTATTAATTTGGAGAAGAAATCAATTGTTATAATTTGTTTCAATGTTTTGATTCATACAATGGAAGACGAATATTATCCCAACGAAATCGGATTAACAGAATTCAGTCTCGAAGATGGTCTCAAAACTTCGTACACTAATCTCATCGCCAATACTGTCCCCAAAGGATACTACGGAAAGGCTAAAGAATTTGCCGAAGCCTTCCATAAGATACCGATTGATGCCAATACACAACAATTTGTTAAAGACATTCCTCTATTGTTTCGGGAAATCTATAACTTTATGTCCAATTCTGGCCTCAAAGACAGTCAAAATCGAAAGTTAGTGTTTTGTAAAGCAGAAGATAATGTCGGAAACTCTGATCGACACCAAGTGTTGGGTTGTCTCAAATGGTTGGATATAAAGATGCGATCAATGACTCCAAATCTGACCAAAAGTTTAATCGATGACTTCGTTGTAATCGAGAGCTCAGATCTACTATTTCTCACAATTAAAGCTTTTCGCGAATCATTTCATCCGAAGCCATTGTGTATCGAAGCCCTGACCCGATCTATATTTGACTTTTATCCTTACCTTCGCTGTGACTTTCATTCTGAAACAGAGAATAATTGGTGCGCTCAGGCGGTCACTAAAAAGACTGCCTATCTCTTCATAGATATGGTTTTCTCACTAAAACTTAACATTGATTTAAAATGCAAACCATCGCACAGACCCGTCAAAAGTGAGGACAACTCAATCACATATCAAATGTTAGTCGATCCCAATATCCGTATTCACAGACGTCCACACTATGAGGACATACGTTATTCAGATGACAGAGAAACTGAAGAAACTAATATCGTAGAGAACATGCGAAGCCTCAGAACTGGTCTCGGAAGGGGTCGACCTATTGCTGACTAAAACACTACAAACAAAAGAATTCTTTTTTTTCAAATAATTTTCATTGATTTTAGACAAAAATTAAAGTTTTCATTCTTTTTATAATCAATACTTGTCTTACATTTAGAAGTAATCAAAGAAATAAAACTCATTTTTCGATTCATATCTCTATTTATTAAAGTTTTAATTAAATTTATTTTTAAATTAGGAATTAATTGAGTTTTAAATAGAAATCTATATTTTAATTAATTGTAATGAAAAGAACTTTTATATCTCTCTTTGATTTCCAATTCAGAGGAACATCTGTCAGATCTACAGTAATGTCTTAATTCTTGGTTATTCTTCCATTTACTGCCACAATAAGTGCCCTCCAGTGCCGGATAACCCCTTTTACGTTCGAACCAATTATTATAACTCCGACAACGAAGAGATCGACAGATATCCTATAAAATAGTTATCAAAAATAGTTGTACTCAAATCTCTTCTCAATATAATACCTCTCCTGAAGTAATAGCTCTGTATTTTGGACCCAAATTAAACTGACACTGTTTATCCACGGGCCAAACAGTTCCAGGTAAATTATCCTTAAAAAACTCAAATCCTTTTATATCTTTTGCTTCATTTAGTAAACAATTGGCTCCACTTTTACTGTCAAAACAATAGGTGTTATTCATTGAAATAACCTTGCTCATTGGTCATTGGTTTTACTTTAATGATATTAATTTTTGTCTGAGTTGTTCGACACTACACTTTGACCACTCATTAACATTATTTCTAGTAAATTGAGTGGACATAATATACATCGATTGTTGACAATCCTTTCCGTCGTGAGTCATACTTAAACTATTATTAAAATTATCAAAGAATGACCTCTCACTCATGATTCACTCAAAGACTTACATGTGTCCCAATTCATGTGTGAGTGTATTGACAACAAAGATCTCCCGGCTCTCAATTAAAGCACAGGAACCAGTGGTGCAAATACTATCCTGACTGGACAATCCTTTTAGACAATTGTTATTAATAATAATTATTGTAAATATGATCGCATAAAATGAGTCTCACCTAAATCTGAGTCTAATCTCTTATTATCTTTACTCCATATGTTTAGTCTAAAATTGAAAACAAAACTTAAATATAAAATTCTCAAAAAAACAGTGATTTCCAACACTTTGTGTTCATTTACTTCATTATGATCTTTATCAAATAAACAAGGTAAACATTTTTAAAAAGGCATTTAAAGGTCTATTCTTCATATGTTAACTACTATTGCCTTCAAGAATCTAAGAGTATCTAGGTATGGTTTTGCAAGCTAATAACTTTTGGTAAATCACTGTATTTAGAAAATTAACCCTGTAAATAAAACAGAGGCGTCCCATTGTGTTAGTTTACTGTCTTTGTTAAGATTTCCTTGATAATCACAAAAATTATTCAAAAGTTCTTGATTGTGACCAAGACTGTCATTTTGTTGATCAAGGTCATATTGTTGAAAAAGGACGACCACTAACCTTATTGTCGCCAATTCTCTTACATTATTCCTATTGAAGATTATATACGAGGAGTGAACGACTGACCTCACAAATTGTCTTAACTCAGTTTCATTACTTTGAAATCTCATTAAAAGGAATTTATCGTAAAATAGGGCCAGTTTTAAGTAAAGACGTCCGAACTGACCACTACTCAGTGAACTGATTCCACTGTTCTTATATGAACGCATTAATGGGGTCTTTGGCCTCTCAGCTATGTTATAGTCTCTGTCTATAATCGATATTCAATTGACGTTATATTTAAGATAATTTTAGTGATGGACTCACTTATAGGGGTGTCGTCATCTAAGACCAGAATAGATCTTTGGTCACAGTTTTGAATGACTTTTAAAACAATAAATAACTTAAAATATAAAATATTAGAATTCATTGACTTTTATTTGTATTTAATTAACAGAAATAATAACATTAGAATCGATGAATAGTTTATTGAATTTAATTCAATGTTTTATATGATTTATACAAATAAATAATAGTTCAAACTTAAGTTTTAAATCATTTAAATTTAAAACAATTAAAAAACAAATCTCATGATAACAATAATAACTAACTTTTAATGAAATAAAGGTATGAACAAGCTAACTTTTCATATGAACAAATCAGTTTTGATGTCAAATTGGGAGAGGAGTGAACTTAAAAACTCCTTCTGAGGAATATTAGGGCTATAATTATAAAGAATGCGAACCAAACATAAGTGACCGCAAAACCGATATATACTTCAAAATAGTTTAGAGACCACTTTCGGTAGAGAATACTTCTCATTGACTGAATTGGAAGAGTGGATGGCATCAAATCACTGCAATATCGCAAATATGAAGGCATGTTCTCAATGGGCCAAAAGACACCGCCCAGAATAATACTTATGAAGAATAAGCAAATAGTAAACATCGCCGCATATATGATATCCGAAAGTATGGCGGATATCATTAGACCAAATGATATGCCACAAAAGCCCTGTGACAGCGCCAGAGCTATGAGAAGAGTCAATGAACCGGTTATTTGTCTGTCAAACACAACGAATGGCATTAATAGCATAACAACGATCTGAAGACAAAGTATGAAAAACTGCGTCAAAGTATGCGATAAGAGATACTCGAAAGCCGTCACTCCGGCCACAAGACTTCTCTCCAATAAACCATCCCTTCGTTCTTCAAGAATGAGATGTGCTGTGACGGAACCGGTCGAGAAGAATGATATCAATACATAACAACCCGGAAGTACATAGTCTCTCATCGATTCGTCCCGATTCCCATAAACCGGTTTCTCGAATACTAATGGAATTTTAATTGACTCCGGGTTTGTCTCTGATCTTATGGCCACTTCTTCGGCAAATTTCATCATCGCTTCATAAAGATATCGTTCGATCTGAACGCCTATCGCCTGATTAGACCAATCGATTTGAACTCTTATTTGACTTAATTCAATGGTCTCTTCGTCGACATCACTTCCGTACAAATGTCTTAAGCGAAGGGATTTCGAGAATTTGTTATTAATAAAGATGGCGGCGTAATTCTGACCTAATTTCACTGATTTCAAGGCCTCTTCCTTTGAGTTATAATTATTTAAATTAAATGTCTTATTATTGATGGAACCGATGAATATTTTTCCCCAACCATTAGTGACATTATTAATGGCTTCTTCATTGCAAATGGCCAGATTCAGGTCTGTGGGGCCATCACTTATGCTGGCCAACAACAGTGCCATTTGAATGGCCGGTAATATAATGAAGAAAATCAATTGACCCCAATTACGACTGAGTCGTTTGAAATTCTTGTGCAAAAGTGCAGAACATTTGCCATTAAATCGTTGACTTTTAACACTAATTGTCATTTCTGTAAGTAGTTTAGAACTGGATTTACTGCTTCCATCATTTATGTCTTCTCTTATCTTAATATAAACACAATTATTGGAACTCTTTGTTGATATGTTATTAATGGCAATACTTTGGTCTTCGCTCTCATCACTCACTGTCTTATCTCTAATCATTTCGTTGTCTTCATTATTATATATGAGATTCTGTTCCACACATTTTCCCTCTTCTTCTTCGTCATCCACTCTATTGTCATTCAATTCTTTGGTAATTCTTTTCTCATAACAAGAACTTTGTTTTTGGTTTTCGATATCGACTTCCGTTTTATTTGTATTCTCTGAGACTTTGTTCTCCAAATGACATAATTTTAGGAACACTTCTTCTAAATTAGTGGATAAATATTTATCTAACAGAACGTAAGGGTCTTCTTCGGCCAGTATTTTGCCGTTTCTCATAAACGCCACAACATTTGCAGTTCGCGCCTCTTCGATGTAATGAGTGGTCAGAATTATAGTCATTCCTGACTTACATAATGACACCAAATGACACCAAATTGTTTGACGAAGAATAGGATCTGTTCCTACTGTGGGCTCATCTAATATAAGAAGTGGTGGACAATGTATTAAAGCACAGGCAAGTGATACACGTCTTTGTTGACCACCGGATAATTTGCCTGAAATTTCATTTTAAAAAATCATTAATAAACATAAATATTTATCCTGGATAAATTACAAGAACTTATAAATGAACTTAAATTAATATTTGAAAGTTTATCATTTGATGCAATTTTAATATTATTTACTGTTAATTCAAAATTGTGTTAAAGTTTTGTCACATTTTTTGCTGATTCAGTCATTCATTGAAATTTAATATTTTGGAATAATTTATAATTGTTTTCAATTTTAATAAATTCCTAATTAATATTAATTAGAATTTAGTAAATTTTTGATAAATATTTTGTTATTTTATAATCGATTCTAGAATCAATTCTTTATTATTATTTTGATTCACTATTAATATCAACTAAAGTGTTATTTTTAGAAGAATTTGAGGAATTCTTTATAAAATAATGTAAAATAAAGAATAATTAATTACCGATTAATTTGTGTTTTAGGGGTAATTGTAATAAATTAATTAATTCAAAGGCTCTTTCTTTGATTTCAATCCTTTTCATAGCATATATTCGTCCGAAATAAGTGAGGATTTCCTCAATATTAAAGTCAAAGTAAAGGCCCAATTCTTGAGGCATATACCCGACACCAGCACCCGGTATATGACATTCTCGAGAACCGGGTTTAGAGCCAAATATTTGAATGTCTCCACTGTTTGGCTTAAGTCTACCTAAAGAGCACTTCAATAAAGTGCTAATAAATCAAGAATTTTACCTCATAATTGAGCAAGGTTAGAGAACTTACGTCTTGCCACAACCACTTGGTCCTAAGAGGCCATAAATGCTGGCCTTATCTACCGTTAAGTTAATACCATTTAGTATTGGATCAGAATTAAAGTATGAAAAACATAAATCTCTGACATAAACCGCAACTTTAGTGCTATCGATTTCGCACATCCTTTAGCTCAGAATATCTTCATTTAATTATGTAAAACATATCCGACTCTTGAATCAAAACACTATTTATTGTTAAGGAATAAAACATAAGAGAATGTGTTTGAAGTGTCAAATAAGAGTAAAACACGAGAAATGTCTTAATTTTAGATAATAATGTGGAGCACTCTTTACATAATTATTAGATCTGTTTCTGTTGTGCACTATATGTTCATTTGAACTGACATTTACTTTCTTATGCCAAGTCCTGCGCACTGTCGGTACACAATTTGCGGCGGAGTCGGTGCCCATTGATTACTCATCTAATAAAGAGATGTGCGTTATATTCGACTTTAATATACACTTTTGATAATTCTTATGATTTTTACTAATAATTGACAAATACTCGTCTTATATGATCTTATTATTCAATATAAAACACAGAATATGAAAGTCAATCACAAATTGTATTCAATAGACATAAACTTTAGTTAAAAGAATTTATTTCTCAGAGAATATCAAATGAAATGAAAAACATTTAATAGTAATTATCCGACAATTTATACAATTAATTCAAGAAATTCGGAGTAATATATAAAATAATATTCTTTAAGGGTTTATGAGAGCCAACACTTAAATGGCACAGAATAGCGATATCCAATCCACTCATATAAAGGATACTCTGAATCAAAGGCTCAATTCGAGTGTATTTCTCACCTGAAAAAAGAGTTAGACTTCAGATTTCAATCTATTAATAACTATCGATTGTCTTACGAAACAAATGAATAACGAAAAGGACAGTCCAGAAGAGGGCCAGACATACAGTCACGTAAAACTGTATTCTACCGGTTATTCCCTTTGTCAACATAAACATAATGAGAGCAATGGTTGTGGCGGAGGTCACTAAAATTGGAATGAGATTCCACTCCTCCACATAATCTAAAATCTCGGCTCCAAACAGGAAGAGTAGGTCGATCCACGTCCCCGTTGACAGACCAGCGATCGCTGATGTCATCACTAACACTGTGTTGTGGACTAACTTTTGATCCATTCAACAGATTTTGTACACAAATTATTCTTTTAATTAAAACAAATGATAATTATTTAACACTTTTTGTGAATCGAATGTCTGAATGACTTAAACCCAAACCTAATTCACGCGCTTTTATTCTATACTTTATTATAGTTTCAAAGAGTCTATATTTATAACAAGTTTACAGTTAATTCATATTTTTTTGTTTTTATTTTTTGAATCAATATTTCAATGAATTTAAGACTTTTATAAAACTTATTTTAAGACCAAAATTCAAAATTAATTAAAAGAATTAGAAATTATAGGAATTTATATTAAACTAAAGGTTTGTTTAAATTTCATTTAAATTAAAAAAGTCCTCAAATTATTTTAATTACATTTGTTTTATAGATTTCAAATCATTTAATGTTTTATTAATTATATAATAATAAAAAACTCATTTTTAATGAACAAATAAAAGGAATGAAGTGTTTAATCAACGACTCAATCAGCGACTCTGGCCTTAACTATTTTAACGTCTTCAACGGGTCTGTCATCCTTTGCGGTCTTCACTTTTCCCATCTTTTCGACAACAGTCATACCTTTAGAGACCCGACCAAAGATTGCGTGCTTTCCATCCAAGTGTTGGGTCGGCGCCAAAGTTATGAAGAATTGGCTGCCGTTAGTGTTTTTGCCGGCGTTTGCCATACTTATAATACCGGCGCCCGTGTGCTTAAGGGATGCATTGATCTCGTCATCAAACTTTGGCCCATAAATAGAAGCCCCTCCGCGTCCGGTACCGGTGGGGTCACCCCCTATAGCGTACAATTTGTAAACATTGATAAATGAATGGACACAAACCTTGAATCATAAAACCACTGATAATTCGGTGAAATTTCGTGTTATTATAGTAACCTCTTCGGGAGAGTTCGGCGAAGTTCTTGCAAGTCTTGGGCGCCTCATTCCAGTAGAGTTCAATCGTTACTTCGCCCATACTTTTAGTGGACACATGAGTGGACACAATTATAATTAATTAGTCAATTGAAATAAGTTTAATCAGTGTTTCAGTCCATACCTGGTCTCGAGTACAACACTTTTTGGACGCCACGAGTCGTCGGGAATTGACATTTGATTGAAATGTTTGGTCACAAAACGGATTCAAAACTGAAACTATTCTTCGATTTTCACCGATTGTTTCAAATATGAGTTATTAAAGATCACATGACATCACTTTACAACTAATGATCAATAGATGGCGTTCCCATCAAACTAAAGAAATAATTGTTTTTTATTAAAAGTTTAAAAACTTTTAAAACTTTTGATTTTACAATATTTGCGATAAAAATTGAGTCATAAGTCAAAAGAATTTCCACATCTTATGATTAAAATTAATAGAAACTATTTCCGACATTTAAACGATTTATGAAGAAATTTTGATGATTTGTTAAACAAGTTGTAACTAGTTAAACTTATAAATATTATATGATATAATTTATATCAATATTATGTAACCACTAATTTATTTAAGAAATGGTGACTTTCTTGTCATTAAGAAAATAATTTCACCAATGTCATTCATAATTATTAATGAATTAGTGTGTTATTGTAATGTTAATTAAGTGTTCATATTTTAGTGAAGAATAAGAGGATTAAATAGAATATAATTTATATACAATTCTTAGTAATTCTGTATATAATTCGACACATTTATAATAAACATGCTAAATTTTATTGATTTTACTCAAAATAAACAGATTATTACATATTTTCATAAATAAAATAATAAATAAATATTTTTTCTATAATAATATTCTTATTTTATAATAATCACTTTAAAAAAGTATCCTTGCTCATACAGAATTCAATACAAACCTCTATTTCTTTAACCATAATAACAGTAAATATGGAATCATAGTAAACATAATTAACTTGTTTTATATCAGTTTTTAATTAGTGCTTATCATTGACTTTGAATTAAATTAGTGTCAGATATAAGTGGAAATCCATTCATAGATTGTAATACAAGTAATTAATACCAGAAATTATTTATCAAAACTTATTGTTATAACATTAGAAACAAAACAATTCGTGTGAAATAAATGACTGATTTTTAAGAATTTTAAGACCTATTTATGATATAATTATTTTTACCCTTTAATTGAAGTCATATGACAACTCTTCTCAATATTTTGAGGTATGTTTGTGGACATTTAACTATTTCTTAACTATTTGGTAACTTTTAATTGGTTATATTAATACTTGATAGATCATTTAACTTAAATTTTTCCTTTAGTTAAAATATTTTATATTAATGTTTAAATTAATAATTAAATTATAGATTTTTGATTTATTCTTAATCTTTTTGTTTAAAAATAAAGAGCGGATCACTTAATATACATTTACTTTAATAAAAACTTTTTGAAATAATATATAAAATAGTGTTTTCAATGAATCGACAGATATCTGAGAAATTTTTTTATCATTTTTTGATTAAATCAATCATTTTATTGACTTTTTATATGAAATTAAAATTCAAAACTTAATGGATATTATTATTAATTATTTGCTTATTTGTACTGAATTTCAAATATTTTTGAGAGATTTATGTCTTTAATAGAATATAAGAAATGATTTTATTTTTATTAAATTTTAGTCACAAAAAGTTGAAATTAATATTAGAATAAAACTTATGTTGACTTTTAAATGTCATTAAAAGTTTACTTTATGAACAGGGTTAATTTAAAAGTGAAGAAAAAGTTTGATATAATTGTGGTGACTCAAATTAAATGAACAAGATGGAAAACCACTCTTTGGAATATTCACATTTTAGGACTGGTATTGAAATTCCTGAACAAATTGAGGTCAGAAGTGAGAAAGTAAGGAAGAAGAGCTCAGTTTTGCACACTTTGTCCCAAACTTTTGGAAATTATATTCATTTAAAAAGAAAGGGTTTAATCGCTAATAAGAAGAATCGAAAGTTTTCGATGTCTTATCAATCGATACCATATTATCGACAGAGAACTGCGATCTACAAATTCATACAAAAGCCCACAAATATTTACGGAAAGGTCTATCACATCAGTGTTTCAACACTAATTCTTTGCTGTATTATTCTCACCATTCTCTCCACTTTTGAAGGTATTTGAAAAATAGGTTTACATTATTATAAATATAATTTTCATTTTATAAGTTCTTTAATTATCCATGTTAATTTTCTTATTCTTAATTAGAATTAGCAAGGCAATTAATTAATTAATTAATAAACTAAAAGTTTTAAAAATTATATCCTGCAATTATTAATTAATTAATTAGAATTTTATATATTTTTCTCCTAAAGAGATATCCGTTATTTTGAATGAAGTTCTCTACTCTTTTGATATACTCTTTCTGTGGATTATATCAATTGAATTCTCTCTACTTTTATGGGCCTCTGAGTGTGTGTCTCATTATAGAGGCCTCAAAGGGAAAATGCGGTTCTTCTTAAGCCCATTCCGTGTAATTGATATAATTGTAATAATAACTTCGATTTTGATTGTGGTGTTCAGTACTCATAACAACGATTATATGGTTAAATCTCTTCAATGGATCAGATTTTTCCAAACATTTAAAATGATACGACTCGAACATAGGTTCCGTCCCTGGAGGGTAATGGCTTCTGTGATTTGGGACCAAAGAGAACACCTTTATATAAGTAAATTATATTTTTTATAAATTTTAAAATTTAATCAAAAATTTCTGATTTATTTCAATGATTTTCATATAATTCATAGCAATTTATACATCATTTTTGGCACTTATTTTGTTTTCATTTCTAATATATTTTGCGGAAAATGATTCAAATCCAGCGTTTAGTAATCTTGGTCAAAGTCTTTGGTGGGGAATCGTAACGATGACAACTATCGGTAACTTATATTTTAAATACAGTCTGTCCCCCATTTATCATGTCTCGATTTAACCAGAAACTCGATATAACCAGACATAATTTAAGCGAT
>JAQFZM010001440.1:0-18322 GCA_034695785.1 Galumna obvia | reverse complement strand
GATTTTTTTTCTTAATTTTTTCACTTTTTTGCCTAATTTTACGAATTTTCCCTCTTTTTTCCTCTCTTTCTCTAGGGGGGGGGGTCCTCTAACTCTCGTCTAAAGTATTTTTCCGATTTTTGGCTACAAGGGGGAGGGTATTTCGGAATACCCCCCCCCTATTTGCCATCCCTGCTTATAGACTGAAAAAAGGAATTCAATGAAATACAGGAATGAATGAACGGCTAAAAAGGCATAAAAATGTTAAAGGGATGTAACCAATGATTGATAACAAGTGGATACAAATACTGATTTATTTTTATAGCATTCGATCATTTGTTTCGATGTAAATATTAAGCCATTCATCGATTGTCTGACAAATATATATAAAGGATTTCTATTATTAAAAATCGATTTCTTGAGCTATACTTTTATATGTAATTAAATATTGAGACGACAATACGACTCCTCATAAGTTTCTTATAAAATAGAGCTCATCCTTTACTTATAAGTACAATATAGTATAATATAGTATTATATATTGGTTTATATGTAGTGACAGTTATTTAAAGTATGTAATTAGAGTGTGAGTACAACGACCGAAATCATAGGATATTTGATAGTGAAAACAAGTGAACGTTAATCTGATTTCTGTCAAAGACTTGTATGTTTTCACCACTTTGTGAGCTCTCAATTCATATTTAATGCAGGAATTATCTGTCGGTGTCGGGTGTTATTCACAGTTAACCAGTGATACTTTTGTCAGCTGACAATCGCTAAATAAGAAGTCTAAGCAATTATCTCTTTCTTATTGTTTAGAGAAGCATGCTACTTTTATTTGATATAACTCTAGTATTGCCCTTTTGTTAAGACAAGTAAATCATTGCTAATCGGAGGCCCTTTTCTAATCAAATCAATTAAGAGTAGATGTTATCCGATATAAGAGACAATTAATATTTAGATTTCAAGAGAAATGTTCCTCAAAATTGATTTTTCATTATTTTTTGAATTCAATTTTCATTTGACTCGAAATCATTAGTTAATGTAATCAAGAATTGAAAGTCTACTCAAAATGAATTTAAATGAATCGGTATTTTGTTTCAAATTTAATGAGTTTTAAATTTATGGGATTTTTATTTTAACTCAACACTCAATCAATGATCTTATTTGAAGAGTGAAATGAATTATTAACTCATATATTCTTGCTATTTCTTCTTTTCTAATAAAGTATTTATGTTTCTTTCTTTCTCTGCTTATTTAAAATTAATGAAGAAATGGTCAATTTTTTGTAGAGAACTGATTCATTTTCAAAAGGTTTAGTCTTTCTGTTAATTATTAAACTCTAATGACTTCTAAAAAAAAGAGTTTTTTGACAAAACAGATGATATATTTGATTACTTCCGAAGAATTTCCGTTGAGTTCTATATCTTATTTAATGGCATCTGATTTACAGTTCATTAGCCCTTATGTTTAGAACATAAGAAAGAGACACATCATAAAAGGGTTTCTCATAATTTATCCAAAAAAATATTCATTATAAATGAAAAGCAAAAGAAAACAAAAATTCAAACCAATTTCCTCTGTTTTTAAAGAAATGTTTAGTAATTTATTTTTTTGGGAATAAATTTATGACAAAAAAAGAAAACTTTTTTGACGCTAAAGTTAGTTCAAAATATTCCCGTTTTTGGAATTAATGTCTGAATATTGAGACTCAAACTAATAGAAAAGAGATTTAAAATAATAGTTTTTAATTGAATTATAATAAACCGAATTAAAACTATAAATTAAGTCAAATAGAATTTGATTAAATCTTTTAATTGTTTTTATTTGAAAAACTAAGGGCGACTCAAATACAAATAAGGATATCTTCAGTAACTGTTACTGCTGAGCATTGATTAACAATTGATAGAAATCTAATATCCGTTTATAAATATGTATTATTTGCATATATTTTAATCTTTTAAAAAATTGTTTTATTTAATACTAATTGACTTTATTTATTTATTTATTTTTATTTGATTTTATTTATAGTGAAAAATACTTTTATTGTTAAACATTTTAAATTAATATAAATTCCGACACTAATTCCATGAATGGGAATATTTTGTGAACACTTATTTTAATGCCAAAAAAAGCTATTCTTCTATTACCAAGGAAATTTATTTGGCATTTTTTTCAACATTTTCATCGATGACTTTTTATTCATAAATTTTTTATGAATGATATTATGGTTTCATTTTGTGAGTAAAGATTAGAATAATTTGTTTTTATTTTATTATATTTTAAGTGAAATGAATGAATGAATTTGTGAAAACTTCTTTAAAATGTGTTTTCCGTTTAAAAATTTATAATCAATTTTATGATCGCTTTAACGCCAAATAAAAAACCAAATTCTTGTGAATTTAATCTATGAGTCGAATCATTTCAGACAAATAAATGCACCGAAAAATTGGCTAAATTTTAAACGACATTAAAGTAATTCAATTTTCCCTTTAAAACTCCTTAAAGTTTATTATCATTTTTTGAACTAAAAAATAAAAATAATTTACATTTATTTCTTTAAGAAATTGTTTTATAACTTTTATTTTAATCCTCTTTTGTTATCGAATAAGAATATAATAATTCATTCAAAGATGAGAATAAAGTAATTTTGTCGATGGGTTTAAAAGGAATTATTTCACCATTTAATATATTAAAAGTTGCAAGATTAGAAATTATGTATGACATTCGTGGTTACTTCTGAAGTCTGATAATACTTAAAGAAGTCCAGGGACTTTAATCTGAAATTTTCAGACATTTTTTCGATAAGAATATAATACTATAATGTTATTAATATTTCCGTTCTATGAATTTGTGGGATATTTTTTTCATGATTTTTAGTAATTCTTTGTTTATTCTTTTGAATATACAGTCAGAACGGCTCACGTCGACCCTGGTATCAACCAGAAGATAGTGAGGCCAATAATTCCAGGGCTAGACTTGCATTCCAGGCACTCTTCAAAGTAACGTCAAGAGTTACCGAGTCTTACGAATACTTGGAATTCTCTGAATCTATAAAAGGAATCGCAAAGGATAAGTTTGGCTATACTTATGGCCATGAAGACCAAGTTTGTTTTATATTTTATTACTATTTTTTAGTCTCTTCTTTAACTTAATAATAATAGGATTATATTTCATACAATTTATAAATTTAGAAAAAAAATTGTTATGACATCCAAATTCTTTTTAACTTTAATAATGAAAATATAGTGTTAAATCATAATATCATAAAATTAACCAAGTGTATTACATTAATAATGCTTTTATGGACTTGATTTCGACACTTTTATATTTGAGCACATTTATTTTCCTAAATTTCTAAATTTTATCGCAATATATCATGAACATTTTAAATACCCTATGCATCTCTCTCTCTCTCTCTCTCTCTCCTCACTGATTGTTTGACTAATGAACCCTAAAATTAAGTTTAAGCCATAAGTGGTGTTCATAAGTTCTTTAGTTTATAATTATCTAACATTTGATTGTATTTTAAATCAATTTATGTTTGTTTTGAAAGCTTTATAAACAAAATATTCTAAATTAAAATCAGTGCTTCACTGAATTCAATTCAATCTTCGAACCATTCGTTTGTCAACACTTTGTTTATTAGAAAACTCTGAGAACTCAAAATATAATTCACTCAGAATTTACATTCTGTGCGATGTATTGAAAATATAAATACTATGGAAACAGTGGTCTATTTATATCATTGTAAAGTTAGCAAGTATATTTATTATATTTGAAACAATTTTATAGAGTTTTCTCAAAATCCCAACACTTTTAGATATATTTCCCATTTATTTCCCAAAATACATACTTTGATTGACAGCACAGAATAAATGGTAAGTCTCAGAGCCATTAAGACAATTGAAAGGAAAACTCACAAACTTTTAGAATTAGTGTTGACTCATAAAATGACTTTATTTGTATACAAATGAACATGAAATTCATAACACAATTACATTCATATATATGTTATAATAGAAGTAATTTAATGAAAATAAATTATATTATTATTATTATTAAAGTTCTCTCTTCTAAAGGTTAGCACATTTGTAACGGCATTCCACGAATCCGTATATCTCTATGCACTGGCACTCAATGAAACCATTACTGAGGGATTTTCATCACGAGATGGAAATTTAATAACTCGTAAAATGTGGAACAGAACATATTCAGGTAAATTTAAGTGAATACTACGAATATATTCTATAAACTTTTATAAAAGTAAAATATTAAGACATTATTTCATATTAATAATAAGTAAGTTTTATAGTCAAAAGAAGAACATTAAGTATACAATAAATAAATGTATCAAAACTAATGATAAAAAATGAGCACTTCTTATATATTAGATATAAATAATGTAAATTATTATTTGACTGATTCTAACCGTTACTATCGCACAGGAATTACCGGTAATGTCAGTATTGATAAAAATGGTGACCGAAATGTCGATTATTCTCTACTTAATATGAATCCAAATACTGGTAATTATGAAGTGGTGTCCAATTATTATGGTGTGACTCAACAGTTTGTTGATGTGCCAAACAAACCAATTTATTGGGCGGGGGGTCGAACAGAGCCCCCATTCGATACCCCCGAATGTGGTTTTGAAGACGAGAAATGTATAGACGACGTGGCCTCTCAATACGCCATTATTAGTGGTGTACTGACCGGTCTTTTACTGGTTTTGTTCATATTTTTCATAATTGTTTACCGACACTACAAATTAGAAGCGGAGTTGGCGTCCATGACCTGGAAGATTCGCTTCGACGATATCATTACATATTCTTCAGGCATTCACAATAGGCCGGGCTTTGGCTCCAGAATGAGTTTGGCTCGAGTTTGTCATCTTTTTATTACTTTCTTTAAAACAATAAAATATAAATTAAAGAAATTTTTTTCAAAAGAAAATACGATTTAATGACAATTAATATCCGAATAAAATTAGAATTTCAATGAAAAGTATTTTCATTCCTTTGATTCTGTTGTTTAGGAAATCCTCTTTCATTAATAACACTCGAAATAAGTAAAGGATATAATAGAAAGAAATTTAAGATTGAGATGAGATTTGAATACCTTTTGTTTAGTTTGAGTTCTCAAAGTCTAAGAGTCTATTCTGTGTTGAAAATAATAAGTAGAATATTTTTCAACCCATCCGTTGTTCTAATGATGAGTTCACCCAATTTCAAGACTTTATACATCAAATGTGTGTCCTCTGACTCTATTCTAAGCCTAACTTCAACTGATATTCCGATGAGAATTCACTGAAATTAGTTTCGCTTCTCATTAGTCTTCAAAAGTTGAAATTTTTTATATCAAATTGATTTTGATGGATCACTTTTCTATTCTAATTTCTTCTTGTTTCTATTTTAACCTGATTAGATTTTAAACAATTAGCAGATAATTATAGTGAAAATGATAATCTATCTAAGTCAAAATTATTAATTTATCTTGCTTTTTTCTAGACTTCCATATCATCGGACACATTACCACTGGTAGACCAGAATAAGTCGTGTCAAGTGTTTGCCCGGACCGGTATCTATAAGGGAACAGTTGTAGCCATTAAACCAATTGATAAGTTAAGAGTGGATATAACCCGATCTCTTCTAATTGAGTTAAAACATGTAAGTTTTATTAACTCTTCTAATGTCATATAAAATGATTTATTTTTTTATTTTTTGATAAATTTTATTGTAATTAAATAAAAGTCATCGAAATAATTAATTATCGATAAGAGTCTTAACATAAGACCTATGTTTGAGACACGAGTTGTTTGGATTCCATTTACTAATGACTTATAGTTGAGAGATATGGCCCTCCAGTTAAATGTCATATACTTTATGTATTCTTTATGTATTTGCCTCCATTGCCTCCATTGCCTCCATTGCCTCCATTCCCTTCATTGCCTCTAAAGAATTAGATTTGATTCTTCATTATTTAGTGAAACATTAAATTCAGAGAAAATCATTGATTCAGAAATAATGGAGTAATACATGTTTCACAATTCATATGTTGTCCCTTTAGTGGTATTTTATCAAGCTAAATTTACTTATATAATATTGACTTATATCTGGAAAATGTTTGAATACCAGATATGTATTGAGTGGTAAAATATTTAGTCGAAAGTCGGCTCAAAACTCCTCTCTTTTGATCTAAACTTTCATAACTTTCAGAATATTTGATTTCTATACAAATAAAGGAAAATATTTTCCGTTCATATATTGGTCTCTGGATTCCAATTCTTTGGATCAGTTCTTATTCTGTTCAAAGAAAGTGTGAGTTCTACTGAATAGCATCAGTACTACTGGAGATACAGCTCTACTTATTCAGTGCATAGTATTATTCAGATTAGTATCCCTGTGCTCTCAATGCTTTTCATGTCTATTCATATATACGTATATAATCTATTGTGACATTATTTTCGTGGAACACATGATATCTATATTTAGCTCTCGATAACAATTAATGCCATTTCGAGACAATAAGTGTTAACTAATCCAATCCCTTCTCTTATAATTTTTATGTTTATCTTTATTTGCTTTAAATGATAAGTCAATTATCATTTAAAAGTAAATTAAATTGCGATCAAAATATTATTATATGACTCACAATAAGTCCATTATATTCACAGAATATTTTATTTTTAATCAAATATTTTGTGAACAAAGTATTAAATGTATAAAATCTATGAAATGTATATCTATGAGATGTATTCAGGCATACAATAGATAAATGGGTGGCGAATATCAAATTATATTAATAAGAGTTTGAGTGTCGAACAAATTTATCAAAAATTTTATTGAGTTTTATTGCCGGAGAGACCAACACTTGCGAACCAAATACCAATTTTTACGACTCAATGATTTAGTGTTGCGTTGATTATAACATCGAGATTAGCGTTGTAGGGCTCATATATGATTTGAGCTTGCTTCATTTCGTGTCTAGATTTTAAATCTAAAAATTATTCGGACACTATTAGCTATACATAAATTAGTCTAGTTAATTTAAATTCAGTTTAAGAAAAAAACATCATTTTGATAGATCAGATTATGTGACAATAAATTTTATTATCTTAAATAATGACCTAGTTATTGATGACAAGATAATTGTAAATTTTTTTCATTAGATTTTGACATAAATATTAAGGATATTATTAAAGAGTAATGCCTTCAAACGTGTATTGTATGTATTGGAAACCTTTTTAATAGTGCCGTTACTCAGAATGGGATCAATTTGAGAGCTGCTTAGCATCACTTGTGATGATTCAACACATTCTACGCCGAACACCAATTCTATTGACGGCCCAAACACTTGTAAACACTGATTATATACGACACAAACTGTAATTCAATCGATTGACCGAAACGTTAAGACGTTCTGATATTTTACTATTTTTTTTTGATCGAAATAATAAAGAAAATGTTTGTATTAAATAACAGATGCGATTCATCGTATCAAAAGTCTCACTCTTTCATCAGTTTTATTCCTAGATTTTAGCTGTTATTTCATCAAATTTTCTTGTTTTGTGTGCACTCGTTTTTTATCCTTTAATGTAAGCCTTTGGTTGCCTTCAAAAGCATAAGTCATTTATAATTAAACCTCATTTCAAAAGTTTTTTATTTATTTTTCTTTTTAATGTATTTTTTTGAATAAATCGATGAAAAACAGCAAATTTTTGAGTGAATGATTTTCTGATAATTTATAATAAATGCATTATATTTCATTTAATTTATCTTGCTTACTTTACCAGGGTTGTTCAAATTGTATGCCAAACAGTATCAGACATTCTTCAAATGATCTTTTTATCCGTTACTCATTCAATGGTAAAGACTTCGGAAGTGATTACAACATTTATCTGTAATCCAGAGAAAAGTCTGACTTTATTCCTTCCTCTTAAGTATTTAGTCTGACCTTTATTACAGTGCCTTGATAACTTTTGATTTGAGGAAATTTAGCTTGAAAATTAATAACAAACATTTAAAAATGATAAAGTTTTTTAATATATAAAAAACCATTAGTACAAGATCATTTTTTAGCTTTTATTAAATGTTTAAGCCTTAAAATAAACTTTACCTTAAACTTTAAGGTTAAGTTTATTTTAAATTACACTTGCACATTTAGGGATTTGTTTGAGAAATCATCCAAAATATTATTATATTATTTGATTATTATTAAAAAACAAAATTTTTTTAATAATAATAATAATTAAAATATAAATTAAAAATAATACACAATTAGTTGAAAATTAAATTACTTTTAGTAACTTTTGCTAAACTCTTGAGAATAAAATTTAAAAGATTTTAAAAGTTATAAAAGTTTTAATAATTAAAATAATTAAAAAGAATATTCAATATTGTAGAACAGGAATCATTAGGGACAGTTTAAAAGTCATTTATGTTTTATGCCCTAGTGCAATTATGCATAATGTACATTGTGTATACTGTATATTATAGTGTATATAATGTAATTAACATATACCTTGTATATATTCTAACTTTCAAGATTAGCGCTTATTTTAAATTTGACGACTACTGAATATTAACTTATTATTGCAATTTTGAACTTTAAATTATTCGTATATAAAGTTATGTGAAGTTTTCCAATCGCTTCCAAAATTAATTCTTAAAATCTGAATTAAATAAATTTAAGTTAAATCATATACTTTTAAGAAATGATAGAATTTAATGATTAATATATAAACGTTTATATTTGATATACGAAAACATTAATAAAATAAATCATAAAATTATATGCAATTCGTTTGAGACTATTATACTGTTTAGCGCTTAACATTAAACACCGATTAATGTTCTGATCAAATGTTGTATATATTTTATTATCCAAAATATAATTAATTGTTTTAATTAAATTTTATTTCACTTAAAATATTATTTTATTTTAGTCTTATTTAATAAAACTAAAATTACTATTATTTTTAAAAGTTATCTTGGTTAAATTAATTTGGGTTTTTATTTGTAGAAAATCAAAATTCACTTAACTTTTTAGACATCAATAGAGCCCAACAATTGTCGTTTAAAAATTAATATTAGAAAAAGTCATATAAAAAAAGCAAAATCTAAATATCGGTACCGAACTATTACTGGAGATAACTTTGAATTAATGTTCACAAAACTAGTATATTCAACAAAATTTTAGTCCCTTTGATTACTAACATTTTGAAATTCTTAAATTTTTTCATTACTTCTAACTTTTAAATATTTAAATCTTTCATTTTCTTTGGAAATTTGTTTTTAAATTTACTTAAATTTAATTAATAATCACCATGCTAATAATCAAAATATGACAAAGAATTATTTCTTAGTTAATATTTGAAGTAATTGTTTACTAAAACTAAACAAATTTTATATCATTTTATAAATTTAAATATAAAATTTTAATGATATATAAGGATATAAAATATAGAAAATAAAATGAGATAAAAAAACAAAAGATATAAAATTGTTTATAAATAATAAAATTTTTTATAAATATTTAAATTGAAAATGGTTCATGTTTATTTTCAGGATATTAGTATTGAATCTATATATATCTTAAGGATTGGAATCGACTAAAATTCATTTCTTTATTAAATTCTGTTTTCATAACATTTAAATTTTAGTCAATAAAACTCTAAAATAAATTATTATATCTTTTAGTTTAATATATTCTATTAATAAATAAATAAAATGTTTTTAAAATCAAATACTTTATAAAAAATATTAATTTTGACCAAAATGTTTGTTTAATGAATATTATCTAGGTTATTTTATTTATTCTTATTTTCTATTTAAAATCTTTGAATTGACTTCAATATTGAATACTTACATCAATGAAATAAATTGACCAGGAAACTCTAAGTGCAATTTCTCATTTGTCACAAGCATTTTAGTGAGAAAGTAATTTTATGCTAGGATGCATTCCTGGTCCTTTAGATTGAAATTGATTTTCAATAGAAATCAAGAATAAAGGATTTTTAGAAGAAAAATTTGAAACAATTTATGTTCCAATAGTTTATTGATATTTTAAGAATTGCTTTTAGAGTATAAAAAGTCTAGAAATCAAACCCTAAAAGTTTTAAATCGATATTTTTAGTTAAAAAAGAAATATTCTTTAAATTACTTCCGAAATATTCGATAAAAAAAATACTTTTTAGATATAAATTTTAAATTAAATAATTTTCTCATTTCTATTGGATTTTTAGATGAAAGATCTACAGCACAACCATGTTGTCCGGTTCCTGGGGGCGTGTCTCGACCCACCAAATTGTTGTATTATAACAGAATATTGTCCAAAGGGCTCATTACAGGATATTCTTGAAAACGACGAGATTAAACTTGACTGGATGTTTAGATACTCATTAATGCACGATATAATCAAAGGGATGGCATACCTGCACAGCTCAGAGATGCACTGCCACGGAAACCTCAAGTCAAGCAATTGTGTGGTCGACAGTAGATTTGTATTGAAAATCACAGACTTTGGTCTTCTCTCTATTAGAAAGTGTATCCTCGACACTGAGTCCTATGCTTTTTGGAGAAGTAATCATCATTTTCCTCATTCTAATATCAGGGGTCACCAAAGGGGGACTTTATAACACACAAAAGAAATGTTTTTTTTTAGAAAAGTTAGATATTAAAGGGTTTGTCATTTAAGACATTTTTAGATAAATTTAATAATAAATATATTTTAGATATTTTTTAAAAATATTTCTGAAAATTCAAATAAACTTTTCCTTAAATTTAGTCACAAATGAGTAAAAGTTTTCTCTTTAATAATAAGGTTTTGTTTTCTTTCCTTTTCTTCAAAAAAAAGAAGACAATGAAGAAGTTTTTCATTGAAAACCCCTTTAATTGTTTTCAACTCACAATTTATTTTACGATTTTTCTCTTTCCTTATTATTTTTTTTATTGTATTTTTTGTTCTGAATTTTCAATATTTTCCTATTTTTAGAAAAGTTATGGACATCACCAGAGATTCTCAGAGCAAAGGACATACATCAAAAGGGAACTCAAAAAGGTATCCAAGGATTCAATAATTTATTTCAACTCATATGTGGAAAACAACTAAAATTTATTTTTATTGTAAATTTCTTTTCTTAAAATTGAGTTTTATATCATATAATGTCATATAATGTATGTTTGTTTTGCTCTTCAAATGAGTTTTGAGATGAAAGACATAAACGAGAAAATTCTATAAATCATTTGATGTCCGACTTTCTATTCTCTCATTTAAGGGGATGTCTATAGTTTTGCAATCATTGCTCACGAAATCGTCTTACGTCAGGGCCCGTACTATTGTGGCCCTCAATGCAATCTGAGCCCGAAAGGTAAGCTCTGAATTCTGTGCTTTAAGTTATAGTTGTTTTGCGACACTTAAGTCAAAAGTGTCTTTTGATAACAAATGTTGTGTTAAAACAACTTTTTGTTTGATTTCTTAATAATAAAAAAAGTTTTTCTTCTCTTCTTTTGTTTGCTTTTAATTGTATCCCAAATAAACACAAAAATACAGAAATCGTTGAAAGCATTTGTGAAGAGGGCTTAAGACCGTTACTGGAAGACACAATGGCTGATGAAGAAGTGCTGGCAATGATTAGGAAATGCTGGTCTGAAGACATCAATGAAAGGCCTGACTTTGCTTCCCTTCAGTCTGTAATGAGAAAAGTCAATAAGTAAGGCATAAACTATTGACTTAAACTTTTTCCTCTTATTTTCATCAAAACTAGAGTTAAAGTTCAGGAAATTAATACCCAAAACCAAGCAATTACCAAGATTATCTATTTATCAAGTTATTTGTAGTGATTTGAGTTTATTTTTTCTTATTCTGAGTCCTAATAAAAAAAAGTCTTATTTGAGTGGAAATGCAAGGAGTGTTCAAATAATTTTAGAAAATGACACCCTTGGGTATTTCAAAACATTAAAGCCATTCTCTCTTATCTGGAATTCGTTAATAAAATTTTGGTGTTCTTTTAGAGCCAATGAAAGCAGTAATATCCTTGATAATCTACTCCAACGTATGGAACAATATGCCAATAATCTGGAATCATTAGGTATGGCCATAATCTTGTTGGTTTGTTTTTATCTTTATTGTTTGTTATTAGTAAAATAGTTAACATCATTTTAAGGGCGTCTTTGATTCTAAGCTCTTCTCTTAATAAAACATCGATTTAAGACAATTTATTTATTCTAATGATTATTATTATCCAAAAATGGAAAGAGAGCTCACATTAACTAAAGTAACCATTTTTTCAATGAATTATTTACCAGAGATTTCCCAAAAGACTCATTTTGTAGATTATTTAAAAGTTATGTAATATTTTATATTTACTAACTTTTATATTCAGTTAATAACTATTCTTGCAATCATTTGATTAAAACAATACATTTTGTGTCGATTTTCAGTTCAGGAAAGAACTTCTGATTATTTTGAAGAGAAGCGAAAGGCAGAGGAACTGCTCTATCAGCTGTTGCCAAAGTATGACTCAATTAGATTTAGTTTGGTTTGTATTCACATCACTTTTAATTAAATAACGTTTTATTGACAGATCTGTCGCCAGTCAACTAATAAGAGGCGAATCCGTCAGAGCTGAGGCTTATGACAGCGTCACTATTTATTTCAGTGATATCGTAGGGTTTACTACACTATCGGCTCAGAGCACACCTATGCAGGTATCGGTAGTATCACTAGTCTATCAGTACTTTAATTTTATTGGACACAACTTTTACCAAAGAATGTATCGATAGATGTTTGAGAGATTCAATTGTTGTCAATACAAAAGACAAGTTTTTGAGGTTTTATCCATTTCTATGGTCTCTTATATAACGAAAGGCATTAAACACAAGTTTGAAATTTATGTCCAAAAGTGGACTCTTTTGTTGAAAAGCGATTACAAGAATCTAATGAGAAGAAGAGATTTTCCAAATCCATTTCAAGTCTGTGTCCGCTTCGAGTGATCTCCAATTAGTTTTCCTATAAATTCAATTTTGTTCTCTTTCTTATGGAAGACTCGTCACCATATTATAGATCTATTAGAAGGTGTGCTCTTTTCTAACACTACATAAATGAGTTGTTTTTCCATTGTTTTGCAAAATAAATACATTATTTATTCGCTTAAATTATTGGATAAAATTTAGATATGAATTATGACTCAAAACATGAAATTCCATTTTCACTCAAATATATTTTACTTCCATTCAATTGAGTTAAGAAACAGTGTATTCAATGTCCATTAAAGAAGCATGGTCCAGAATTTAATCAAGAAATTCCATTATTCCTTCCTGAGTAGCTTTGTTTTGGCCACTCCTGTCTTATTGATGATAAACTTTTGTGTACTTTATATTAAATACGACTATTTGTATAGTTCTCTCTCTCTCTCTCTCTCTCTCTCTCTCTCTCTCTCTCTCTCTCTCTCTCTCTCTCTCACTCACTCACTCACTCACTCACTCACTCACTCACATCATTGACACATATATTCCTTTCCCTCCCTTTCCATTTTAGTGCAGAAAATAATGAATGTTAGAGTCGATGACGTAAATGTAGTAATGATTTATTATAATTGATTCGCATTTTTCCAAATCTGAGTCCTTTTAGTGTATCGACTCTTAATTATCATTATTTCAATTCAATATAATTCTACTTAAATAGAGTGCGTTCACAACAGTGTCTTCACTACAAATAAATAATAAATATTTTTGGATGAAATCAAATCATTTGTGAAATTTGAGTGAATTTTTTATATCAAAATTTTGGTTAAAATGAAAGCCTTGGGTTTGAATTCTTTAAATTGAGATTATATGTAGAGCTATGCGTTTGACACTCTCTGACATGTTTTGTCACAATTGTCTGAAATCTTCAATTTTGTTAAACTTATGCCTGAATTTCGATTCAAATCAAAGCATTCTATTATAGAAAATAAGTCAACACTCGATTAATATTTCCTTTGATAACAAGAGAACAGAATTTGAAATTTTTCTTCAATTGATCCTAAAATTTAAATTTATATCGAGTGATAGTTCTTTAATATTTTATCTTGCTCAGTAAATTAATTATATAAAATCGTGACTAAAGCTTTAATTACTTTTATTTATTACAACTATTAGTAGTAATTAATTACTATTAATACCTAATGTATTAGATTTATAACATTTTGGTAAAACATTATAAGTTACAATGTTTTAGCAAAATGTTATAATTTATAACATGAACATGTTAAACTAGCAACGTTAACTAACAAGATTATTATTATTTACAGAATACAGAATTACTTCTCAAAGATATCAATGAATAAAATATGTAATTGAATGCCTTAAAGCCATGTCTTTCATTTGCATTTGCATTGTATGGTATTGCCAGATATGCCCTAGGTCTGTTTAATTTCCGCTCCAATTTTTCTAAACAAACTTTATTGAATAACTTTGTTGTTTGCACATTTGGTCACCTTGCTCATTTTGCTATTCAATCAAAATCAGGATTTAATGGAATTTCATTTTGACATACATTTGTCTTTCATTAGAGTTACGGATATTTTATAACTTTATTTCAGATGAAACCCAAAATTGACTCAAATATCAATAAAATTTTATTGACATTTATATAGATATATGACGATTGAAATATGAAATTTACTAGACTATATTTACTCTAGAGAGACTATCAACTATGATATAGTTGTAGTTTGATCTAGGGCTTTCAAACAAATAATTCAATGTTGAATACATTAAAAGAACTAATAATCAAATTTATTAGATTTGATATGAGTTCCCAAAATTGAGTTGAATTCTCATTATTTGTGGCATTGATTTGATTATCAGAAAAGATATGAAATAAATTAAATGATAAAATTACTTATATTTTCGTTTGTTTAAGAAATTTCCAGGAATTTCGCCCAAAATAGTTAATCAAATGACAAAAATAGTCTTATCTCTAATATCTCTAATAATTTCTTTGAAATTTTGAAATTCAAAAGAAATAATTCATAGAAATATTCAGTTAATAATGAAAAGTGCATTTCAAAATGGATTTCTTACTGTATTGACCAAATTTATCTTACTTAAGAGTTTTGAATCCCAAATTTACCTAGCCAAATTTCACTAGAAGAGATACTCATTTTAGACCACAAATAATTTTACCATTGTGCTTTTTACATCTCAAGCTTTCAAAAGAGATCAAAATGATAACAATATACAAATAACAATATAGTTTTCAGAATAGTTAAGATAACAAGGGAAAACTAAACATAATTGATTAAGTTTAATAGAAAATTGTTATAAATAGTAGTTTTTGTTTAAAATCATTTAAAACATATTAATATACCTTGCTAATTAATGGGAATTTGGAATGGCATATATGCTGTCAATATTATACAAATATCGATATATAGAACAATATTTTTAGCTAGAAGAAATGCTTTTGTCAATTTGTGTTCAATGATCCGGCAAATAGTGTGACTTCAAAATAAAACTCATAACTATTAGAAGGTGTCGTCCCCTTGAGATGAAAGCAAATAAAAATATGTGTCTATAAATATCATAAAAAGTAAAACATTAGTTATTTGTGACATTTTCTGATCTCTGGCTCTAAATATAAGTTACGAAAAGGCAATTAATATCAAAGAGCGACCGACAGATGTTTTGTTTGACTTTTGTCTCCAAATATATTGCATTTACTTTATATCAGACTTTGAATTAAAATAAATTGATTTCAATTCTTTCGACATTTTCTTCAATTCTCTTTCTTTACTTAAATTATATAGAATTTGAGATTTTTTTTCAGTGAAAATTTACAGCACAGGTATGATGTGTTGTAATGATGAACTCAATTTTGTAACTAATGTTTTTAAGGTCTTTTTTCTTTATATATATTTTGAAAAATATTCTGAACATAAGATAACAGAATATATCAAAGAATTCAATATTTATTTTAAGAAAATCTCAATAATTATAAGAATTACTTTAAAATTAATTTTTGTTTAAATGATTCCATTTGTTCTCAACTTTTGACGAACAGGTCGTCGATCTTCTCAATGATTTGTACACATGTTTTGACTCAACCATTGAAAGCTTCGATGTTTATAAAGTTGAGACAATAGGCGATGCATATATGGTGGTGTCGGGTCTGCCCGTTCGCAATGGTTTACGTCACGCCAAAGAAGTGGGAAGAATGGCATTGGCTTTACTCAATCGGGTCAAGTCATTCAAAATAAGACATCGACCAAACGATAAACTGATGCTTAGAATAGGACTTCATTCGGGTTCGTGTGTAGCCGGAGTTGTAGGACTTAAAATGCCTCGCTACTGCTTATTTGGTAACTAATCAATATTTGCATAATCTAGCTAAAATTAATTATATAACAGGCGATACCGTTAATACAGCCTCAAGGATGGAATCTAATGGAATGCGTTAGTAATTAAAGTATCATGAACATTTCTAATTGCTTTATTATTTTTATTTTTAGCCCTTAAAATACATATAAGCGAGTCTACAAAAAAGATGCTAGACTCTTTTGATACATTTATAACTGAACCTCGAGGAGAGATTCCTATTAAAGGAAAGGGAACTATGAATACCTATTGGCTAAACGGAGAGAAAGCAAATGAGAGCTGTAGTGCCGTCGAGTGTTGAGTCTCTGAAATTTTCAATAAATTTCTACATAAACCGCACGAATATTACCGTTTAATAAGTGTTTTGAGAGAATGATTTTCGGTGTAATGATTACAGAATATATGATTATCTGTGATATACTGTTTCTCATAACTGATCTATCATTTGAACCGTTGTTTTAATTTCGAAATTGAATTATATTTTAAATATTGTTTTGTCATTAAATGTAATTCACTTAAAATTTTAAATAAATATTTAACTCTTCTTTCAAACAAAACAAGACTAATGAAAGTTTAAAATAGAGTTAAAAATTCCACTTTATATGACTTCTTTGATTTCCGACAAATATTATTACTTTTATTATTAATAAAAAACATTTAGACCTCTTATTAATGAAAAGTTTTCATCAAAGAATGATTAGTTCCAACAAATGATAAAATTTTTGTACATTTAGTTTGAATTCAATTAATTTTGATTAAATTTAATACATAAAACATTTAATAAAATTGTTTGTATCGACACAATTATCAAAATCAAATCCATTTATTAGAAATAAATTATTGAATGAATTTCTATTTAACAGAAATTTTGATTAAATGTTTGAAAATGTGGTCAAAACCTTTGTCCAAAAAACAAGGTTTAAAAGACTATAAGAAGAGTAATATCGATGACACAAAAGTTTAATATTAAGAGTCATAAAAGTCAGAGAAATTAACCACAAATGAAAGACAACAGATATTAATGAAAATCTCAATTAAAATGAAATTTTTTTATTGAATATGAATTTTAAACTTAAATATGAATCAAAGATTTGTCTTTATTTCTACTTTTTCTCGGGTTTACTCTTTTTTTGTTGACCTTTATTTTCAAGTAATTTAGTGATAAAGTCAGTGCCCTTTTCTTTCTTTGTCTGAATCTTCTCTTTATTTTTGGCCGAATTTTCTTTCGACGCTCCACTGATAGAGACATCCGATACCTGAACATTGAGTTCTAACTTTGAGTCGAGGTCTCCAAAACGAGGGGCTCTTTGTTTGCTCGAACTTGTATTTGGACCAATTGGTGTGTCCGTTGGTTTATCTAATTCTGTCGAAAGGTTTTCTTTTTGTTGATTACAATAAGTACAACTCAAATGGATTATTATTATAATCATTGTTAATGAGAAAAGTGCTGCGATTACTATTCCTATTAGAAGAAGGATTGTATTCTCGTCATCACTGAATTCCATGGCTTTCACTTCTGAGGATAAAATCACAATTAAAGACAAAATTCTAAATAAAGACATATTTGAAATCATTTCTAATTATATTTACGTTAATTTTAAACTTTTTTTAATAATTAGATTTTATTATTAATGCTCGGTATATATAATTAGATGTTTGACATTTTTCGTTACATTCATAGTAAAGGTATTGTCTATAAAGATGTCAAACCCGAAAACTTTTTGTTAGGTATGTCCCAAACGGCCGAAACAAATCGATTACATTTAATAGACTTTGGTTTAGACGTGGAATACATGAATAGTTCGGGTCAACACATTCCTTATATCGAAGGTTTAAAACTTATCGGAACCCCTCGTTATATGTCTATCAACACAAATATAAGTCGCGAACAGAGTCGAAGAGACAATATGGAAGCCATCGGACATCTATTCATTTACTTATTGAAGGGAACTCTTCCGTGGAGTGGACTTAAAATAGAAAAC
>JAQFZM010001439.1:0-18335 GCA_034695785.1 Galumna obvia | reverse complement strand
TCAGCTTTTTATTGCATTTTTGAACTACAATTTTTCGTGCCTCGGGGGGTACCCCTATACCCCCCTCGTGGCCATCAGTGATACCTCGTTTAGACACAAAATTGTTTGATTCCAAATAAATCATTAAATTATATAAATCTATGAATGAGTTTAATAGAGATCTGAAGCCAAAGATATGTATTTTGTTTTGTATCTAAATTTTGTGATATAACTTAAAAGGTGGTCAACAACGAAGAGTATCATTAGCCTCAGCACTGGTACATCACCCACCACTACTCATTTTGGATGAGCCAACAGTCGGTGTTGATCCTGTACTCCGAAAAGCTATTTGGGAACATTTGGACGCCCTGTGCAAAGAGGACGGCCTCACTGTCATTATAACGACGCATTACATCGAAGAGGCCCGAACTGCAGAAACGGTAGGACTCATGCGATTCGGACGACTATTGGTTCAGGACAATCCCGATAAACTTCTTGAATACCATGGATTACCAACTTTGGAGGCTGTCTTTCTTAAGTTGTGTCAATTAGATTCAGCTCAGGTGCCAGAAATGGCAAAAACAGATGCCATGCGATACAACGCACCCGACGAAAAGGTTACCATTTCTACCATTGAAATCGAAAAAAAGAATTTGAGAAATGAAAGCACTTCTGATAAAAGAGATATCAATGAAAACATAGAAATGACCACAAAATCTGAGGATAAGGAAAATAAAACGGAGAGCACTGACAACAAATCAAAAGGTGAGCACAGAATCAAAATAAAGATTACTCTTAATAATGAATTTGATCTTAGGTTCGTTAATGGTACCTGTTCCCTCCACTTTCAAGGATGTGTCGGCCAACGCCACGCCCTCCAGTTTGACCCCTCGTATGTCATTTAGTGATAAATCAAACGAAGGACCGGCGAATACTCAGGTCAACATTCCTACCGGAAAACGAAAAACTTTCGACAGTCAAAGAGTTTACGCGCTGTTCATAAAAAACATAATCCGATTGAAGCGAAATGTGCCAATACTTCTCTTCTATTTCTTTTTGCCCTCAATTCAAATCGCACTGTTCTGTATATGTATAGGACAGGACCCCAAACATATTCCAGTGGCCATTTATAACGCAGAAGACCCGCCAGCACTCAGTCGAGAGTACTTATCGTTCGTAAATTCAGATATCGTAGTGCAGGTGCCCTACGATTCTCTTGCAGAGGCGCGACAGGCAGTAGTGGATGGGAAAGCGTGGGCGGCCCTCCACTTCTCTCATAACTATACGGCAGCCCTCAATCAAAGAAGACTTTTGGTATTTATTTTTGAGGACCGAAAACATAACTAATAAATGCTTTTTTTGTTAACTAAAGGCCGGACTCGCAGACAATGACACCATTGAGTCATCTAACATAAAGCTATACCTCGATATGTCGAACCAAGTCATTGGTTTTGTACTGCTCCGATCCTTCTTTTTAGCGTTCCAGTCTTTTGCCCAGGACTATCTGTCTCTATTGGGTTACAATCCGGCCACAGTCACACTTCCCATAACTATTGAAAAAGTGATTTACGGAAATCTTCACCCGTCTATGACTGAGTTTATGGCGCCGGGAGTTATAATTCTAATCGCATACTACGCGACAACAGCTCTGACAGCTCTATCTCTTGTGCTCGAAAGGAAAGACGGATTATTAGAGCGATCACTGGTAGCCGGAGTCAACTCCATTGAGTTCTTGGCCTCTCATATAATGACTCAGACATTAGTGTTAACAATTCAGGAGGTTTTTATGTTAATCACCACTTTCTGGATTTTCAAAGTGCCGTCAGAGGGACCAATGATTTGGGTCTTCTCATTGACGTTTTTCCAAGGTTAGAGTCATTACTTTCACTGATAATTTTAATCAAAAAGTAGAGATACATTGCTCTCATGTATTAATCTTCTGAATGTTATTTAAAAGTCTAAAAATTAGCTAAAAGTTAGGTATTCTGAAGGTCTTCACGTCTGAATCAAATGTTTTGAATGTTATTCTAAGACTTTATGCCTAATTTCTCATAATTTTTACTGGAATTTACTGGACTTTATAGTCATAGCGTAGATATGAGGTATATCAGAGATACAACTGATAGTATCCGGGTTATTCCATGTCTTACATCAAATTTTAAAAATAGATAACAAATGAAATTCGATTTTTAGTCAAAAATAGATAACAAATAATGTTTTGTTTGTAATTCATTGACATTTAGTCAGTCATTCATTTAAGAAATTCAAATCAAAAATCGATTCAAAATTAAATTTCTATTATGTCTTCACTACAGGAGTGGCCGGAGTTATGTTCGGACTCTTCATATCATCGTTATGTGCGGATGAAGTGTCAGCCGCTATGTTAGGAATGGGTTCATTCTTCCCTACAATAATGTTGGGCGGCATATTCTGGCCAATTCAGTCAATGCCTGATTGGATGGCATCGTTCGCCTCTTTTCTCCCTCAAACCCTTCCGGTAGAATCGATGCGATATATTCTGTCCCGGGGTTGGGACATCACTTACATTGAAGTTGTAATGGGTTTCATTGCGACCTGGGCTTGGATTCTCTTGTATTTGGTTGCGGCCGCTTTCATATTCAAAAAATATACTTAAAATGTATGAATACATTTATGAAAATATTTAAAAAAATTCATGATTTTAATATAAATATTTGTTTTATTGACGTATTTTTTGCTTCAAAACTCAAATTTTTATTTGTTTTTAATGAAATATTTCTAAATATTTGTCAGTTTTGATGCTCTTTCCTATGTTTTTATTTGTTTTCTTGTCGTGTATTTTAGTTTTAAGTAATTTTTATATTAAATTATTGAATAATTTTATGAAAAACTAATAAATAAAAATTTTTAGGAAAAAAATCGACATTTTATTAAAGTTTTATGAAATTCCTTTCATTTAATTAAATTTGTTTTAAATTCGAGTCTCAATCAATAAAATATATTCGTTAAACATATGACTCATGATATGAGAGACACACAAAACAGTTGTCTATACTATAGACTCTATACCTTATTTTACCCAAAAATTCTATTTAATTTCTAGATTTTCTTGAATTCTTGAATTTAGAAAAAACTAAAGAATAAAATAAATGAAATATTAATACTTATTTTGATAAAAAAATAGTTATAATTATAATTTAAGGAACATAAGAGAGAATAATTAGTCAAATATCGTAAGTTATGAATCATAGCTATCGTACAATAATTTGTGATTTGTTTATACTATAAAACGAAATACAATTTATATTATATAACATAATATAAACATAAAAAGTCATCGAAGCAATTATTTTATGAATTCTAACTATAAAAACAAATCAAAGGAAATGAGTTTTTGTAAAAAAATAGAATTCTTTAAAAATATTATCCCAATAAATAGTTAAATGGATAATATCTAATAGAATTAACTAAATTCAAGGGTAAATTGATTTATGTAATAACCAAAACTCTTCTTTATCTAAATGAATGATCATGTACAATATGTACACTATGTTCAATATGTTCAAAACAGATGAAATGAACATGATTAATTTTCCAGTATTGAAGTTGTGCCAAGAATTATTGTTTGTAAACAAATGTTATATAGAAAGCCATAAATTATAAGTTAGATAAAAATGTTAGGGTATATTTATTTATTAAAATTATTGTTAAAAGCAAAGGTAATCCTAATCCTTTTTTAAAAAATTTTACGATTCTTAACTAAATGTTAGCCAAACATTCAAATGATAAACAGGGGATAAACACATTTTACGTCAATTAAAAAATGAGATTTTACTCTAAATTAAATAAATTTTAGGTGTTTTTGGTTTAAAATAAAATTAACAAGGTAACATATGAAAACTTAGAAAAAAACTTAGCTTTCATGAAGACCACAACTTGTAGATAAACTTATTGTATTTTTGCGGAGACTACCCTTTCGACAATTAACTAATTGTCTTCTTCAGCACTTTAGAACTCAAATGAGTCCTTAGTTGTAGAGGCCATGCATTCGCAGATTAGGGATCAATTGGTGATTCAGTGGTTTAAAATTACAAGATTAAAGTCTAAATTGTAATTATTTTATTACAGAATTGTTTATAAAACTCAATAAATTTTTGTTGTGATATATCTCTTACCCAAAGAACTAAAATTTATTTAATTTATTATAAGTAGTTTTATAATAATTGAAATTTCATATAAATATTACACTTTTTTAATTAACTTGCTACATAAACAGAATAAACTTCTAAAGTAAAATAAAAAAGATCTGTATTTAACATTGTTAATAATACAAAAGTAATTAACATAATGATATTTACTTAAAGAAAATACTATGTGAATATTCTTTGGAATTTGTCGATATTCTAGATATTTCTATTAAATTTAGCAAGTTCTAATGCAAGCTTAAACTACCATGCTTATATGTCAAATAGAGAATTATCACAAATATATTGATTTTATAATTAAATTTAATTATATTTTACTTCAATAATAAATTAATTAATGAGAAAACATATCAAAACTCATGACATTTATTGATCGAACACTACATAGAATGTGAAATATTCAATAACCTTTCTCTTGACCAAGATAAACTATTTTACTCTTAAAATGTTTGTATAATAGTTTAATAAGATAAGGAATAAAATTGAAAATGTTTTATAAAGACTACACTCATATCGAGGTTTTCTTCAGACAATTGACCAAGCATCAAAAATATTCGTGGAAAACAAATTATGAATGCATTACTAATAGAAGTATTGGTGATATCACAGTCTTTACTTCAAAAGTAAATATAATTTATTTTAGAAAATAATATTTACTGAAATTTTAGTTCGAGTTCTATGGGATATACCTCTCATTTATTGAGTATTTAATGTGTGGACTAAACTTAAAAGTAATTTTCATAAAGAAATCAACAAACATATACGAGGTAAAACAATTTACTAAATAAAATAACCAAGTTATTATGTGAAAAATAGGAAAATGGTTTAATACTTTCGCGACATATTTATAACGAGGAAAGTATTTTGAATGGAATACATTTACCTGTTTTTCAAAAATATATGTTAACTATTCTAACAACTTTAACAAATAAGAATGATCATGGTTATCTAACATTTTTAACTTTGTATGAGTCAATAGTAAGCAATTTTTAAAAATCAATTTTAAAAGTTTATTGATTTCACTCTTTTAAAGGTTTGGATTTTTATAATATTTTTCTATTCTTTGTATTCATTATTATTAATAGCATTAAGTGATAAAAGTATCGACTCTTTGGAAATCATAACAAATATTTTTCGATCGATTACTGAAAACTCAATAAAAGTGTTCAATAGTTTAGCACTTATTCGTAAAACACAAACAAATTCTTATAAAAGAATTGTTTTAATATATTTGATAATAAATTGGATTATTTTCAGCACAATTTTAACAAAGAGTTTTTCAAATCTTTTATTAAATACATATTTTAATCCAAAGTTAAGTTTAGCCGTTAATACAATTGAAGACATCATTAAAGAAGTAAAGATCTCTATCGGAGGTATAAATTCATTACATTTCTTAAAAGCATCAAAACCTGAGGAATACTTAAAACTTAAGCCAAGAGTCGAGAAATATGAGAAAAGTTTAGTTAAAATAAAAAGTATTGATTTAAGTAAAGAAAGTGATCGCTGGCGATATCTCACGGAATCGGAACAAGTCTTAGCACAAGTGGTCAGAGGAGAGACAGTATTATTTCTGGACTCTTATTCATTGCAAATAACCCAACGGTTGAATCCTAGTCTCCGTCTAGTGATGGCTCCAGACATGTATTCACCCAATTATATAACATATTTTATATCAAATAAGCATTTATTATATCAAGAGATTAAAATTTCGTAAGAATTGTCTATTTTATTAAATGAACTTGCTAATTTATAATACATTTATAGATTATTTGTTTGTATGGAAAGCGGTTTATTTGAAAAAACTGAATCATTAAAAGTATTAAAAGAAGAAATGATTGGAAGAGTCAGAGAGAATATAAGAAATTCTGATTTATTAAACGAACTAGTTAAAAGTGAGAACACTCATATGCCTATAAAAATCCGTGAATTACTTCATGGAATTTTACTAGTTTATTTATGTCTCATTTTATTAGCAATAATTATATTTATTATTGAATATTGTTTTTCAAATTCCAATAAATATATTTTGATATATATGAATAAGCATGCAAATTTTAGTCCTACTAATTTTGTACAAATGGTTTTTTGTAAAAATCAATTCACTATTAAAATTTGTAGATTTAATGTTAAAGTTTGACCTAGATATTTCTTTTAAATTTTTTTTATATATTTTTGTTGTATATAATTGTATAAAATTAGTATATAATCCGGAATAAAAACTTCATAAACTGATTCTAGCAATTAATTAATTTTCGAATAAAATTCTATAATTGCAGATAATGTCATCTAGATATAATAGAGATGTAGAATCTGAAATAACTTATTACTAATAAGTTATTAGTAAAAAGGTTTTTAACATTTGTTTCAATTAAATGTTTGATGAAATCTCGAGACTTATTTAAAATATAATTTTTAAAAATTGATTTTTTAGCTGAAAAAAAGATTACTTCCGATGAGAAGGGAATCCCTTACGCACAGAAAATAAGAAAATTTCAAAAGAAAGTCAACAAAAGCCGTCTAATTATGTCGTTTCAGAACAATCGTATCGTTACTTTAAAATCAATGAAAGAAATGGCGATAAAAAATAAAGAACAGAATCCCAATGAAGAAGAGACCGGATCTGATCCCGACCGCACCCGAAATGACTTTAAAGTGGAAATTAAAGCAAACGATTCAAAAATGATTTGTCTTATCATTTGTTTTATGGCATTACTAACACTTATTTCCTTTGGGCTGTCCTTCTCTTCGATATTACGGAAAGAAAGAGACCTTCCAATGAACAGATCGTGTTTTTGGTGGTATTTCTTCTATTCAACACTACTTTTGTTGCAAATATTTGTATTATTTGATGTCTTATGGAATGGAAAAATAGATAAGACATCCCTTTGGAATCTCTATTGCATTTCGATAGTATTACTTATCATTGAAATCGTTTTAATCACTCGATTCTTATTCGTCACTTTTCCGATACCAGATTTAAGTAAAACAGAATAAGTTTTTCTCATAATTTAATTTTTGATTTCATTTAGACTTTGATTGGATTTACGAAACAATTGCTTTCTATTCAATCAGTTGTCTTAGAGTTGTGTCGCTTTTAGTTTTGTCTAAATATCTCTGGAATTGTTTGGATCAAAACAATAGAAACACTCAGAAATGTTGTGATGAAAAGGAAAAACCTATTCCTCATAAACATGGAGATGACAACAAGAGATAGTAATTAATTTATCGATTAAATACAACTTATATTTTAATTGATTTCTTATAAAATATTTATTAATTTTTAAATTAAAACATTTATATATTAATACAAAAGTATTATATATTTTTTAATAAAAGAATTTTTGCTGCCGAAGGGGTACTCCAAATGCATCCCTAACTGTCCACTAACTTGAATTCCAGTGAAGACAAGTTTACATGAATTAAATTTCTCAATTCAAGTCTTTTCTATGTTAGAGAAAAAAAAAAAGTGAACTTCACTCATGATTCCAACACAAAAGAAAGACTCGAATTAGTCTTTCGCCGCTATTATTAATTATTTTGAATTTAAATTTGAATTCAAATTTAAATCGCGTTTCAGTCAATAAATGCTTAAATAAATTTTAATTCAATAAAAATGAGATAAAAGTGTGATTTAAATCTTTAAATTTAAGTTCAAATTTTCAAAACTATATTTGAATTTTAATGAAAAAACATTTGAAAACTTTAAAAAGAAGAACAGAATAAATATTTTTAACAGATTTGGGAATAAAATGAATACAAAGAAAGAAGTTGTCCGACACTTTTTGTATGAAAAAGAAGAGGGCGGTCCACATATAAGAGAATTAAGAGCCGCTCCTCAAAGACCATCGACTGAACCTGCAATGGATGTAACGGATATGATTCGCATAGATTTACCCGTTTCTGATATTAAAGTAAGAATAAGGTTTTGGGACTTTATATTTATGGCCGCAGTTTCTATAATACAAACTTATTGTATAATTGAATGTTTGCTAATAAGTTGTGATCCGCCGACAGTTTCCCCTTCAATGTTTCAGTGGTTTTATTTTTGTCACTTATTTTATTGTCTGCTATTAATTATTCATTTGGTATTTACGACTATAGTTTTACTTAAAATTTTAAGAAAAATACATCAAAAAAGTCTTATCATAAGAATCTCATCAATGGTTGACCTCTTAATAAGTTGTGCTTTCATTCTAACCATTGATTTCATTTTAATCAGTCGATTCTTTTTCATTTGGTTTCCAATTCAAGATATAAGTGAGTAAAGAGTGGTTTCAACTGTTATTAAATATTAATAAATGATTTTATGAATAGAAGGTACACAAAAGGACCACAACCTTATATTGGCCACAAGTATACGCTTTTTCTCAACACTTGTTTTTATAACACTTCTCATCAAATATAAGAATATAAGTGACTATAAATACAGAGAAGAAATTATTGAACCAAAAGTGGACCCATTTTTCAATAAATATACGACAAAAATATAATTTCATTAAAATTGTTTCTATAAAATGTTTATTAATTAAAATATTTATATATGGATTTAATTAAATATAAGATAATATTTATACCTTTTTATAGAATTTTGTTTCATTTTTAGCTCTTTTTTCAGTTATTTATGAGTTTATGAAAGTTTTGAATCAAAACTTTTGATTTCTATAAAATTAATGAATAATTATATCGATATTTAAATAAGTAATAAATCGTTTCAAAACATAAAATGATTTAATTTTTAAATGTTTTCTAATTTCAATCAAAAAGAATTACAAAACAATTTTGATGTCTAATAATATTAACAAAAAGAGTGGTACGAATGGCCATCATTTCATCGATAACCACCACCACCACCACCACCACCACCACCACCATGATAACCACCACCACCATGATAACGACCACCACGACCACGACCACCACGACCACCACGACCTCTACGAGGCGGAGGAGCACCAAGAGGTGGAAAAGCACTAAGAGGTGGAGGACCACTACGAGGCTGAACATAACGACTTTGAACTCGAGACTCTTGACTCTCTTCAGGCGTTTCTTCATCTGGTTCGTCATCCCCTCGTTGGAACTGCCTACTTCTTGATTGTCCATGCACAAAGCCTGGCAGAGGTTGGTCTCGTTGGTATTGTTGGTCCGGTCGGAACTGCCCACTTGTTTGTTGTCCATGCGCAAAACCTGGCTGAGATTGGTATTGTTGGTATTGTTGGTATTGTTGGCCCGGTCGGAACTGCCCACTTGTTTGTTGTCCATGCACATAACCTGGCTGAGGTTGGTATTGTTGGTATTGTTGGTCCCGTCGGAACTGCCTACTTGTTTGTTGTCCATACGCAAAACCTGGTTGAGTTTGGTCTCGTTGGTATTGTTGGTATTGTTGGTCTCGTCGGAACTGACCACTTGCTGGTCCAACCACATGAGGTTGGGATGGTTGGTATTGTTGGTCTCGTTGGACTGTTCTCAGCAAATGATATGGATCCCTATGTCCATATGGCATAGCTGGTACACTGGCAGTTTCCATGTGTTGTAGATTAGGATCATGCACTGGGAGAAAGTGGTAATCAGGTTGACCAGTGGGTCGTGGCTGACCATATTGGGTAGTTGGTTGCTGTGCAAAGGAATATGGTTGTTGTCTTCCATATTGTGGGGCCTGTGTTGTGACCCGTGAAGACTGTGTATAACTTGGAACAAACGGCTGTGCCGTTGGGCTAAATTGTGATATATGTTGAGGTGGAGGTTGAGGTCGACGTTGACGTTCAAATTGTGGTTGCCTAGATGTAGATGGAGGGCTGACTTCTTCAAATGTTCCTGTCCTTTGATCTTGACGGCTTCTTGAAGTTTGACCTTGAAATTTTGACCTTGCTCCCGTTTCTGGTCCTACAGTTTGAGCGGTGGGTGTGATTAGAGGCGTTTGTGTCACAGTTTGTTCTGGTTGTTCCCCTCTATCGTAATAACGTTTATTTTCAGTGTTGGGACCAATAATAGACTGGAGGTAAGTCATTGAAACGATTGCATTACCCCTTCCCGTCACTACAAACGAACCGTCATTAGGAGTGTCCCTCTGAATCACTGCCTCATAAATAATCATTGCATCGATTCCATTGCGATCCTCAGCATTTGAACTAAGAAATGACTGTTTGAGGAATAACTCAGTCCCTGATGTTCGTCCGGTGTCTTCCACTCGTCTGAAGAGTACTCTACTTCTACTGTCAGCGAACACCAAATACTTGAATTCCGTCAAAATATATGGCCTTTTCTTTCCGTCGTAAAAGACAAGGTATCCGCTCTGAGCCACCATAAGAACGCGAACATCGATTTGTCCGTTGTTTGCAGTGAAGTTAAAGTCATCCCTTTCAGTGGCGTCTCCGTTGCCATCGATATAAAGTGCCCTGGTAGTAACCATATGTTCTTCTGTCAACCTTATGCACGAAAATTTGTAGCGTCTGTCGGGAGTCTTGTCGTAAACCGCTGCCCAACGACTCATGAACCTGGGTGCCTGTTCTCCGATACACAGGTTAAGTGCCATAATAAAACCAACCGGTTCTTTACGCTTCAGTTGTATAAAGGTGTTTTGCAGACTACTTCCGGCGATGAATTGAGTGATTTGTTGTCTAGTAAATTCACGCCTCTGTTCACTTTCAATTGAACTAGTAACTGCCATCACTCTCTTCACAGTAGTGTTTCCTATTCTCCAGTCATCAGAATATACAATTGGTTGGAGAGGCCATTCTGTTGCCTGTTCTAGAGTCTCCCGTCGAGTCATTCGTGCCAATTGTGAAACATCAACTCCAAGATCAAGTCCAAGATCAGGATTAATTTGTATTGTGTGATGTCCCCCCCTCTGTACTAATTCCAATAGACGTTGAAAACTTTGATGACCTATTCCTGGTAAGAAACGTGTGCCACTTTTTAGAAGGAGTCTGTTTTGTTCCAATTCAAAATAAGGTAAAATGTTTGGGTCGAATAGAGGAGGATATGTGTCCATCATTGTTTCCTGTTGATGTACCCAATATGTATTACCCGATTCATCAGTAACATACTGGTCTAGCATTCTCGAATAGTAAGGGGGCACATTCGGTGGTTCTCCATAGACTCCTCTCACAAATACGTATCTATCTCTAGGAGTGGGAGAACCAGGAGGAGGTGCTTCGACCGCTGCCACACGAAAGATGACATACATCGCGCAGTGATATGGAAGAGTGACGCCATAATCCTCTAAAAGCATTTGCGGATAACGCACGTAACGGAGCGGAGGCTGCAATTTATCATAGAAAGCCACTGGTCTTCCATCTTGATCCTCATATGTCCTGGTAGGATGCGTAAATTGGGCCACAGCTATAAGATTATCGGTGTACAGATGGTCAGGGGTCGCTCGTATTAACTGTTCAACTGCTTCTTTCTGAGCATCATAATAGGATTGGTCATAAGGAGTGATTATTTGGACACTTCTTTCATCCATTCTGTGCTATTCTGTGCTATTCTGTGCTTTTCTAAACTGTTTGGAATACCGTTGGAAATACTAAAGACTTTTTAATGAAATTTGAATTTTTGAATGAAAACAATTAAAATTAAAATTAATTGTTATTTGAATGCATTCATTCATTTCTAAATACTATTCATATTAGCCTTCGAAAAGTTGGAGATATTGAATTCCGTTCCCGCTATAATCCCGTTTTCTGTCCCGATCCAAAATAATTTATATCAACATAAAATTATATCTATTTTATAAGAAATCAGTTGTCGTTAATAATAACTATTAATATTGAAAATGAATACAATATTTAAAGTTTAAGAAAATTATTAGTAAAAAGTATCTGCGATTTGCATATCTTTTTAAAAAAAATCGCTGATAATAAGTCCTTCACTTTTTGGTAATCCAGTAATAAATACTTTATAACTTATAACTTAGTTTGGCAATTTAAATTGGTGCTTTAATACATGAACTTTTTACAAACATAATTGATAGCCAATGGTCACCAGAAACACCATCTTTTTATAATAGAGTTTCATCATTAAACTACACAGGAGTACACTTAAAGTTTCATTTTTCACTAACTATTAAAGACTTTATTTTTCAATGAACTTATTATTTAGGAATGAGAAACAAATTCATTAAAAAAGGCTTAAAGTTGTGAATCCAAGTTATAACTTATAAGCAGACAATTTTGATGACAATTTTGATGACAATTTTGATGACAATTTTAATGATTTTAATTACTTCTTTATTTATTGTCTAAAATCAATCGAATCTAAAAATTCAATCAAAAGAAACAAAAGTTATGTTTATTATTAATATCTTAAATGATATAATGAATACATTATAAAATGAAAATTAGTTTTAAAATCAAATTTCTATTCAAGTAATAGTATTCCAAACACTTGTCTCAAAAAAGTTTAATTCAAAAGAATAATTAAATCAAAAGGAATTCAAATAATTATGAAATTCAATCGAATTCAAAACAAAACATTAATTTCAATCAAATAATTAAAAAAAAGAGTAAATTATAAAAAGAATGGAATGAAATCATTGGATACTTTCAACAGAAATACATTTTAGTTTTGAATTCGGGTTTGATTTGCAATTTATCCGAAAGGATTTCCTCTGTGTTGTGACGATGGGGTGCAGGCATTCCACACGAAGATCCGCCATAAGATTCTGACTCAGAGTCGTCGTTCTGTTTGTGTCCAATGATGTGTCGCTGAGCGCGATATGCGGCCAAATGTGCGTAAGCGATGGGCGCCGGACATGAAATACTTCGATTGCAACGCGCGTAGATATGAGTCAGACTATACGTCAAGTTCTGCAACTGATCGGCGCTCAACTGATTGTCGTCCCATAATATGAAGTAATGAGTGGGACGACTAGTGCCCTGAATGCCCTCATGAGAACATAAGAAGTAATCAAAGTGTGTCTTTGAGATCACATCCGTGTCGACAACGAGACCGGGCGGAACATTCTTTGCTCGGCCCACACCTTCTGATGGATTTTGTGGGAAAAATCTAAAACAAAGTTTCATAACAATTCAAAAGAATGAGTTAATACCTCGTGTGGTGTCTCTTCTGAACCACAATATAAGTGAGTTTTGGTTCATATCCTTCCGCTTTCGCCGCAAATGTATTCCAAAGTCCTTTGATCTCTGACTGAAGGGCAGCATTGAATTGTCCTTCGCTGACTCCATCCCTATAAATGATAATCTGTTCGGGAAGTATACCGTTATTACGGGTAGAATATTCTGTGAGCAGATCTGCCATCATTTCCTGCAATTCTTTGTTAATTTCCTGAACTCTTTGTTGAAGACGAGTCGTAGCAAAATATCTAACATAAGAGTCATCGATTGAGGCGACACAGGCCGACACCGATCGCGACATTCTGTCCCCAACTCCCGGATGAGAGGAGTCGACCCCAACAATCATTGTTCTCCTTCTAAGTAGTTGAACGTCTTGAAGAACTGCATTAATTCCACCCAATTTAGTGTTGATTTTAAGCATAATGTTCTCCATAAGAGGGGGTCTAAAACAGAACACAATTATAAGTAATTCGTTAAAAAGAAAGAGTGACCTCAAGTTCTCAATATTGTTCTCTTTTATGCATTGAGTAACGATTCCAAAGTCAACGTCACCCACTTTTTTGATCGATTCATATAAGTATTGAAATCGCATACAAATAATAAAGAAAATCATTTGAATTCTTCCATTTGTTATTTCTTTAGCTTTTTTGAAGATATTGTTAATTGTGTCGGAGTTATAGTTCTTAATAGTGACCAGTTTAGAGGCCGGTTCTATAATCATTCCAAGTTTAACCCCGGAATCAATAATACAGCGTTCGTATGCTTTCATTCTTTGCTCAGCCTTTGGACTGAAACCAATTATAATCCAGTGCTGAAGAGCCGCCGGTCTAAAGAATCTTTGGTTTCTTACATCCCATTTGCCATCGAATGGACTTAAATTCTTATTATTGCCGTAAAGAAGTGGTGGAGGAGTCAGGACTCGCGCATCAATTTTAAGAGGAGTGTTATTCGCCATAAAAGTTATACCAAATTCCTGGAGATAACTCTTAGATTCAATTATAGTACTCTTCGCCGACTCTTTGATGAATTGGAGTCTTTGTGCGGGTGATTGAGAGGCAGACGAACGAATCAATTCCACCATTTGATCGGCGGTTAGATTCTTGTGGACGTGTTGGTCCGGTACCAGTTCACAGACATCCATTGGCAGATAATTTGGATTTTTAGTGGATCCCACTTTGACTGCAGGCAAATGACCAAATTTTATGATAACATTTGGATAATATGTCTTAAAGAAGTCCATTAGAGTTATGTTTCCGGAACTGTATTCCTTTCCTTTTAATAATAAGTGAGTCAATCAAACAATTAATCCAAACATAAATAACTCAAACCTCTGGGATCTGTCTTTTTGTGCTCAAATTGGACTCTATCTGCGGGTTCTTTAGTCAGTCCAATACACTTATACTTCCTTTTATAAGTCAAATGTTTAACCTGGATCATAATACCCGTCACTTCTTTCTCTACGCGTTTACGTTCGGAATCACTCAATTGTTTTAAAGCCATAAATTGATCCTTGCTCAAATTGAGTACATCCGCCACAAACTTTGCCAGAATTCCAGCGCCATAGAGAGCAGTGGCTGTTCTGTCGATAACGAGAGACACACCGCTTGACTCGAGTCGAACCGATTGGAAGTATCCGTACGCCAATTGACGTCCGCCACCGATAGACTTGCGTTGACCGCCCGCTTCATTGAATGGCGAATACAAAGAATTACCGATCGGTATCTTATAGAGAGTGGGGGCGTGTCTTAAGATTATATTCAACACTTGAATAGCATCGGAAGGAAAGGAACCGATTTTGCCGTCAAAGTATCGCTTAAGAGACTTCATCTCTATAATGGACGCAAACTTTATATTTAGCGCATAATTGATGTCTCGCCCGTCATAATTGACCGCCACTTGGATTCTGGCGACGGCTTTGTTGTCATCGCCGCCAACGAAACAATGCTTTTCCAAATTGAGTCGACCTTTAGAGTAGAGATTCTTCTGTCCGTCGTATACGGGAAGAACCCCTTCAAAGATCTGATTGTGTCCCGAATGACATTTGATGGCCTCTTCGACGACAATCCGATTGATTTTAGTGTTGAGTTTCTTAAACTTCTTTTTGGTTCCCTTTTCGTCGCTCTCATCGAATGTCATTCGCGCCAAATCTTCGTCGACTCTCATCGGTTCCATATCGATGTCGTAGTGATAGACAGACATCTCTGACGTGTATTTCATTGGGAAATGATTTGCAAAAATACTAATACTTTTGCCCGAAATACCAATATTTGGTCGTAAAGCAAATAATGGTTTGTCTGACGACGTGATTGACGCCGAAGAACTCGATGTCTTCGACTTTGAGACCGAATCCGACATATTTTCACTTAATTTAAGACAAAAAAGACTGAAAAAATCAAACGTTTCTCTTAAAAATCGTTTAAAAATGAAGTCGTCGTCAAAAATGTGTCAAAAGTAGAGCTTTTGTCAAATGATTGGGCGTTAAGTCATACGACTAAACATAGGTTTACCCCAAAGCAGACACTTTGAACGCCATTTGAATTTGAATTTGTCTTTTATACAAATAATACGTATATTATCTCATATGTAATCATATGAACGTATTATTTGTATAACAGACGAATCAAAATCCATTTGTTGTCCAAATTGTTGGCCTTTTTATAAACTGAAAGAATTTTTTGTTACTTCTTTTTGGCGCCAAATATATTAATTTAATTAATTATTTTATCAAACAATTGGACCACACTTTTGATCTGATATTGATTTAAGACCTAAACTTCGACAATAACTTGGATAAAGAGTGTCATACAAAACACAAACAGACCACAGATGTCACACATTCTTCAATTGATTTAATAGTAAGTTATGAATAGTTAACCAAGATTATTTTTAAAATGTTTGCAATCCTTTCCTTCTTTTCATTTAATTATGTGAACACAATTGGTTTATAACTAAATTTTTAATACAAAATATTAAATTTAATACAAAAATGTTTTATCAAAAGATTAGATTAGAGTCTAATTATTAGAAAAGAAATTCTTTTTAGAGTCAGAGTTAAGAGAAATGATTTTCATATTAATCTAAAATTACAACATTTTTCAGATATTAATAGAAAACAAATAAAAACAAAATTAAATCGAAATTAAAAAACAAATGTTTAATAAAAAGATGAACTGAACTCAATCGGAGTCGATGTCATATTGTGAGTCATTGTCCAAATCAATGAACAAATATTCCTCTCCACTGCTGTATCCGTCGATACTGTCATTAGGCCAGACCTCATCTAACGAGGAATGACTGCAATTATATTTATTGATTAACAGATTTAGATTATTTGGAAACTCTTGTTGAGGAAGTGATTCAATGGAAATGTTTGTATCGATTAAATCTAATAAGAATTGTTGTTTGGGTAAAGATCTCACTTTGTCTATGAATGTGTTCACAACTGTATTTGTAATATACGGACAGCTGTGAAGTATTAATTCTCGAAGAAGAGGACACGAAGTGATAACTATTTTGATTTTGTTATCTATTTTAATACATCTCTTAAGACTCAAATGCTTTAAATTACTCATTTGAGCAAGATTATACATTCCAGAACCGGTCAATTTGTGAGCATTTCTTATCTCAAGTTTTTCAATGAACTGACAATTGGTTCGCATTATTTCAAGTGATTGATCGGTGACTGCAGTGCTATTCAGTGATGACAACTCTATTCTAATATCAGTAATTGGGGTCACTTTAAGGGCTCGAATCAAATCAACGAATTCTTCATTTCTGAAAATACAATATTTGGCTCCGATTTGAAGACTCTTTAAATTCGTTAAATTCTTGAAGTGATTGAAATCACAGTTTTCTGAATATAAACGTATTTTAATTTTTTTTAAATTCTTTAAATTATTGCAAATTAATGGCAAAAAAGATTTGTCTTTGATATCAATTGAAAGAATTTCTAATAGTCTTCCGTTTCCTTCGCAAAGATCTTTAATGACATTTAGTTCTGAGATTTGAGTTTCGATTAAATGAATTTCACGTATTTCTGGTCCCAAATATTTGAAGTTTAGTTTAGAGATTCTCTCGTTTTTATTGATATCAAAAGACTCCAAATTGTTTGAACCAATTATACAATTGAGTGTCTCTTCACTCATATTTGAAGAAACTATTTTTCGGAGTTTAAGAAAGAAATCACTTTTTTCTTTGAAGAGTTCCTCAAAATCTTCTAAATCTCCGAAATTAATTGACTCTAATTGAGGACAATTGGCGACAATCGTTGCCATCAATTCTTTAATATTTTCAAAATTCTTAAAATATGAGACACCGACGAGACTAATATGTCGGACATTCGGTAATTTTTGGATCAAATGAGACATTAGTTTCACTGAATGATATTTTGTGTGGACAGCCGTCGCCTCTAATTTAGTTTCTGATAAAAATGAGTTATGAACTGTTTGTCTCCATTTGGTGTTAACCCAACTCAACACAATTCTCTCTTTTAATGTAAAGTAACCAAAGATTTTAATCAAATCATATTCACTCAAATCATCGATTGTTGTCTTTGAAGACAAACTCTCATTAAAATTGGGATCATTTTGTTTGTCATCAGTTTTGTGGACCGATTGATGACTCAAATCTATGTCCGTTTCACTAATCATTTGAATTGTCTTTCAATTAAAACAATAAAAGCGATAATTGAATGAATGATAATTTGACAAAACAGTGAATCAGATAAATCACATCTAAGGGATTATCTCTTACTAATAGTTAGTTTTATTGGTCAAAGTTGTAGGGCTGACACAATAGAGTAGGGGTGGAATCTCTGTTTACTCTCCCCTATTGGTTCAAAGCAAAAACGTATTTTCCCTTGGTAAACATTCATTGAAATTAAATCTATTCTCTCTAAATTGAATTTCAGTCAACGCTATCTAAATAATGAACTTGGTGACTCCAGAAATCGGCCTGTCCTTGATTATTACGAGCAAGTACATACAGGTTTCCGGAGGACATCATTTTCATAGACTATTGAGAAACTTAATGTTAAGGAAAAACTGAAAATAATGACATTCATAGAGAAGTTGTCGGGACCTGAGATTGGGTTCTATTG
>JAQFZM010001438.1:0-18339 GCA_034695785.1 Galumna obvia | reverse complement strand
GCCAAATGATAAATTTTTATCCATAACACACAGTTATCCATAACACACGAGTCCATAACTGAGGAGTTATACTGTATATTTATAGATATTCAAGTAAATAAAAAAACTATTTAAAAGACCTAGATACAACTTTTACTATGAAATGCCATTAAAACTCGAGTTTTATATAATTAATGAAATTTAAAACAATTTATTTGAATAATATTTTGATTTTATATTTAAATACTTTTGAATAAAAGTTCTAAAATAATATCTGAAACATTTGAGACAAATCCAATCGGACTGAAAACCAAAAGAAAATCATTAATTGAAAACTAATGAAAACATTTAAGACTTACATCAAAGGAATCGTTTGAAATGAGTTTATTTTTTCTTGTCTTCAAAAAATTGATGTCTTTTTGTTTATCTTCAAAATATTTGCAGTCGTTTTGACTCAATCTTTTCATTTGAGTCTCTATTAATCGAAGTTTAATTCTAATCACTTCCAGACAAATGTGTTGACAGTTCTTTAAAATATAATGTCCACAAACTTCACAGATTATATAATCCGAATCATTTAATGTTTCATTAAAAACACGACTTTCCGAAAAAGAGGTCATTTCTTATTTGAAAGAAAATCGGAGCAAATTTTCCCAGAATTTCCTCTAAAAAAAGTCAACTGAAAAACGGTTTTAAAAAAAGTGTTTCCTTTAGTTTAAGACTTAAACTTTAAGTGAACACAACTTTTAACTAAAATATTTTTAGAGGAAAAACAGTATTCAATGAATAGTCAATATTATGTTAATTAGTAATTAAACTAACAATCAAGACATGAGTCATACCAATGGATTTGTCCAAAACTTAATGAAAAACAGATTATCAAATGTCTTGAGATATGATACGATTGTAGACAACTTAAGTATTGAAAGCTTATGTTTTACATTAATAGTCAATAAAGCGATAAAACTCTGGAAACAACACTTTTCGCGAAGTAATGACTCACAGCTTTGGATGACTTTCATTAGAATAGTTGCAATACTGAAGCAATTGTAGACCTTTGATCCCAAATACAGTCATTTATTTATTTATTTGGATAACAGTCTCGTTGTTTACCAGACTATGACCGTCGACCCAATGCACCAAAAATCTATTGCTCTTCATATTTCTCTTATATAACTTCCTCTCAACAATATATTAAAATATAATTCAATAAAAAACAATATTTATTAATAATAAACAATAAATTATAATTTCTGTCTACAAATAGCACTCGAGTTAAACTTAAATTTGTATATTTTATACAAGTTTTGATTACAAAACACTCATAACAATAATGACCGAAGGATTAGACTCTAAACTTTAGAGTCTAAACAATAGATTTAAGTGAAATTTGTTGGTTTACACCTGTAATGTTAAGGGATTTAATTTAAACAAGGTGTTTTATTTATATTCCTAATAATAGGATTATGAAATACCAGAATATTTGGTCATTGATTTTATAAATAGAAATTAAATAGAAAAATGCAATCAAAAAAAAATAAATAAAGCCTTGCTCATTTAATAACAATATTAACAAGTTGTAAAAATTATTTTTCTAAAGTTATTCCAATATTTTAAATATTTTATTGAAATGTAATCCAATATTTGTCAAAAGTATGCGTTGGTCTCAGAGGGAGTCAAACATTTTTAGACGAAAATAAGTTTTGATTGATTTGACACAACTTTTAGAACAAATTGTATTAAATTTCAAATAATATTAAAAGTTATAAATCTATTTCTACACAAAAATAAAACAAAATGTTTTCGACAAAATATCCATTGATTTTTATGTTTATAATAATTAGTTATTTAGAATATTCCGAAGCAAATAAAAAGACCTGGAATACAAACTTTGATTACAACAATCGGGAGAACTGGAGTTTGAGGCGAATTCCGTGTAGTACTGATCGTATTATCTTCGGTGAGAACTCAGTGTTTTATTTGGACCAACAAATCAAAGCAAAACAAATTGTGAGTCAATCCTAAAGTTTAAAATTTTTGTTATTTATGTCTCAATACAACAGATTTTACCAAAAAACGGTCGAATAGTGTTCGGGGATAAGGCGTCCATCACTTTAGTTGATAACAACGAAGAGAGTTCAGAATGTGATGGAAGGGGTGAGAAAAGGTGTCCACTATTTTAAAAAAATAATATTTAATGAATTATTTAGACATAAAGTTTAGTCCGAAATATAATAACGATTGGTTCGATCCCTATAACTGGAATCAAACCATTGATGTCTTCGCTTCTAATGAATTGATGGATGAAAAAGAATTTAGTGGTCGTTCTCAAGACATGAACCCAATCCCTCATATCGAACAAATTCCCTGTATTTATGATTCGGTATATTTTGCAATAAACCAATCATTTAAAGTCAATATAAACCCGAAGACAAATATTAAGATAAAATCACTAAAAATCTGGAATAAGGACTTCACTGACACTGATTTTAAGACATTCATTGCAAGTGATGTCGGAAAACAATTATTTTCAATTAAGGACTCGAATAACAATTTAATAATTGACGACAACTCAATTTGTTCTGACCCTAAGGGATGTGTTTGCGGTAATGAGAATCGATTCATTTATTCCAGAGTTTGTCAAATGGTATCGAGAAATGGTTGTCCACCTCTTGAATGTTCTGATCCGATCAGACCTGTTGGGCACTGTTGTGATATCTGTGCCTCAATGTTAACCTTTGGCTATAAACCAGAGTTCACTCTAGAAATAGCGGAGGCTTTAATTACAGACTTTCAAAGAAAAGTAGAGTATAAGACTGTCGGCTCATATCTCCATAAACTTGAGTCTCAAAAATTTCAATTAATTGCTGTCGATTTACAAGAGAAGGGAAGGGCTCACCAAATGATTAATGCCATAAAACAGGTCTTCACTTACGGTAACAAACAATCAGTTAATCTCTTACTTAATATCATTGAATGCATCAATAATTGAAAGACAGACACTTATTCAGGTCCTGGACTTTATTATATGAAATCTATTGAAATGAAATCAAGTACTGACTGGAGTAGTGGTGGTTCTGGTCTTTGGATTTTCTTCTCTATACTTATTTTGCTTTTAATTGGAAGTGGAGTTGGAGTCAACTATTATCTCAAAAAGAGAAGGTCTTCCCTTTTATACAACAATTTAAGGAATTAATTCATTTTGTTTTGGGCGCAGAATATTAGCTCCGTTTACATTCGCCAGATTTCGTGGTCTTGAAAATGATGAGGGGGTAGAACTACGAATGGGAACGACACCACATTCTGAACTCGACCCTAACAGTCCCATTCAAATGAGCTCGAGTTCAGTGAAATATGATGTCGAGACCACCAAAGATGTGGTCACTTTTGAGAACCCAGTCTTCAAAAGACATGAATTGAAAGAAAAGGAAAGAGAGACTCAGAAAAGTGAACCCAAATCGTCAGAACTCACTTCTGTGGAAAACCCTTTCTTTTGTCCCGAAGATTAAGAATTAAATTTAAACTTATGAATGACCTTAACTTTTATGAGAGAAGTTTTAAAAATACAAATAATTTTATTAAATTAAACTAATATTTTATTAATAATTATTACTAATTATATACATTTTTAAATCATATAATAATAATATAATTGAATAGAATAAGACTTTGAATAATATGATTATTAATTTTTATAATAAATATAAACTAATTCGAAATTATTAACAAAATAATTGATTCATTATATATAATTCGTATCATTTTTTAATCAATAAAAATAATTAAATTACTTTAAAACCTTTATTATTCAAAATTTAAAACATGAATACTTAAATAAAATACTAAAATACTTAAAAATATATAAACAAGGTTTGAAGTCAAACCCAATGAACACCACATTTATGGGATTAATTATAAAATTATGATTATTTCAAATGAAATTTTTTGTTGAATTTTATTGGATATATAAGTATTGAATATTTAAGTGTTATTTTATTTAAGTGTTAAATTTAAGGTAATATATTGTAATAAATAGTACAAATATAAAATCAAAAGAGATACAACGTTTCCCGTTACTAGAAAAGAGATACAACGTTTCCCGTTACTAACAAAAGGAGAATTAACTGGAAGTTTCGAGCCTGTTACAAATTAATTAGAAAGACTGTCAAAATGTACTTTCCAAAGAGGATTTAGTTGCAAATTTGGTTGCAAACAAAAGAGATTTCTACTTATATTAATTATAATTTAAAGGAACATTTTTTTTCATTATTCATTTTTTTCATCATTTATTATTCATTATTCATTACAAACAAAAAGGTAGGGATATGAATGGAAAACCATTTTATATACTAATTCATTTAATTACAGTGAAGAATAAATTTTATTTGAAAAAAATGACCAAGGTCAATGTGAATAATATCGATTTATTAAAAATTTATTAAAATCACTTAAAATATAATTTTTAGATAAATTTTTAACTTTAGATAAAATTAACTTAAGATTAATATCTTTTTATCTAAACTTAATATTAATTCTAAAATTAATATTAAGTTTAGATAAAAAAATTTATAAAAATTTTGTAAATCTTTTTTATCTAAACTAATATTTGATGAATAATTCACTGAAATTTTGTCATTTTCTCAACTAATTGATGGTATTTGGCCTTAATTTCAGACCACTCTTTAATACATATTTCATTGAATTTGGTTTAGATTTGAAAATGTTTGTATCGTCGAAATATACTTCAAATCAAAATAATATTTTTTAATTTATTTAATTAAAATAAGCAAGGCAAATTAGTAAGGTTAAACTCGAGGTTAAAATTGTTTTTATTTCTTTTGACATTCAATTAAAACTTTTAAATTATAAATTAATTTTTAGGAAATATGGTAAACATGACCAAGATCATATGATTTCAAGGATAAAAAACTCATTATTGAAAAAACAAATTGATATTCATAATAAGTCAATAGTTATGGAAATCACCTTGGTCTAACTAAATAAACATATTGTCAAAAAAGAGCGAAATTTTTTAAAATTTCCACTTTTAAAGACATGACTTGAATATAAAATCAATTTCTTTTGTCTTATTTCCCAATAATCACAAGAGTTTTGCACAAACACTCAAAACAGGAAAAATGATATAACTTTCACTCTTAAGATATGAATCGAAACGATATGTTATTTAATTATTTAATTAATCATTTAATTATGATTTAAGTCTTTTGATATTTCAGATATATTTTGATTACATTTTTTAATAGTGAAATAAATTCTGTTATATATTTAATAAATATATAACAGAAAATCATTTAATTAAATAAAAAATGGATTCACTAAAAGAAAATGATTTATTTTTAATGAATTTCTCGCAAATAATAATCGCTATAATTATTGTTGTCTTCACTTATAAAGTTTATATATTTTTGACACTTAATTACAATTACTCTGTAATTAATTCAATTAAAAGAAACAAGCTAACTTTTAAATTACAGAATATGGATCAGACAATCTTTAATCCTAAGACTCTGGATATGAGTGCATATGAATTGAAAGATATTCTGTGCTTTTTTCCCAATATGTGGTATCCAATCATAAAATCTGGTCATATAAGAGGAGGAGAAGTAAAGCCACTGTTTGTAATCGGACACAATTTGGTGGTATTCCGGGGCTCAAAATCGGGTAAAGTTCATGTTTTGGATGCCTTTTGCCCACACTATGGGGCACATCTCGGAGTTGGGGGAAATGTTGTCGGAGAGAATATTCGCTGTCCTTTTCATAACTGGATATTTGATGGAAATGGCGTTTGTCTATCAGTTCCCGGACTCAATGGTATATATCCTTATTCTAATTCAAATCTATTCTCTAATTTTGGGTTTTATTTGAATTTTGAAATTGAGTCGAACTATTGCCAAATGCCAAGGTCAAAAGTTGGGAATGTTATGAAACAAATGATTGGGTTTACATTTGGTACCACAAAAATGACGAAAAGCCAAAATATAAACCGACAACTTTTAAAGTATTATCAAATTCATGTATTTTCGGTGAACAGAGAACCCATTGGCATGGTCATTTCATTGTAAATTATGCGTAATTCCATAAATAAGTAATGAATAATTTAGCTGACCTAGGATATCTTTTCCAACATAAGTGATTCGGTTCACTTCAACGAAATCCATTCAATGCAGGCAACTCTTGGGGCACAACATATCATACAAAAGACCAAATTATATAATTTTTTCTATCGATTGTTCCATGTTCATTTTGATAACCACAGAATAGAGTTTGTAAAAGACCAAGATTGTGGAGAACAGCCCACAGCTATGGTTTATATCTGTAGTGTACCCGTTGTGTTGGGCCGACCCCTCAATAAATTGAAAGTAGAGCTAACCTTTAAAGTGTGTCCGCCCACATATTTGCTCGAACAAAATCTCGTTAACTTTCAACTAAAATGTCGGGTCTTTATTGCATTCATTCCCGTCGAACCACTGAAACATCTTATGGTGACCACAATATATCACAACAACAGTATTTTATCAAGGTTATTTGCAAGATTGTTCTTCTACCTTGTTAAATCAGCGGTAAGCTTGCTTATTTTAATTGACACTGTTTTAAATCAATGTAATTGTGCAGGCTCAACCCGAACAAATCATTTTTAATAATAAAATGTTCTTGATGAATCCATGCTTTACATCACTGGATAAACTACAAGTCAAATATTTAAAATGGTTCAAGCACAATTTTTATTAAAAATGAGCCATACCTATGACTTAGTATCGCTAAAATCATGAGTTCAATCATTTGAACCCAAAATCAGTCATATATTCACTTATTGGTGGCATAATAGCAAGGTATTTTATATACTCATTTTCATGATTATTGGCGACACTAACCTATAACTCTAATACTCAATACATTTATTTGTGTCTTTCCATCCATAGCTCATTCTGAGTCATTTATAGTACAAAACCGTTAATTTTATAAATTTTTGTTTCGATAATTTGGTTAAACTTAACGGAAGTGTATTGTATTAAACCAGTGCTGAACTAATTTTATTAGACTTAAAGTTAAACCCAATTCTTTATATAAAACTAATTCTTAGAAATATATACAAATAATAAACAATACTTTGTTTTTGTGACATCCATTTCAATTCAATTCATTTAAATAAAAGTTAATTTGTGTTAAACCACTGAACAGTTATTGTGTCTCAAATATTAAGGTATTCTTAAAATAATTCAATGTTTACCTGATTTAAAAATATGTCATTTTTGCCCATTTTTGGACCATTAATTGATTCATTCAAATGAAACTTATGAAAAGAGTGAAGCCTTACACCAATTGTTCGATATTTTGATAATTTTTAAAATTTTAAAATTATTTTGAAAACAATTAAAAAAATTATTAAATTATTTTAAAAACATTGAAATCAATATTAGAAAAGACAGAAATGAGTTCTTCTCCGCCACAAAAGAAGAGTAAGAATAACCTTGGAATGCCTTCCACTCAGTTTAGTCCTTTTGAAGAGACACCATCTCTTGGAATAGATTCATCTGAAACGTTGGGTCAAAATATTACTGAAGATCTTAGGCCTAAACAAAGAGAGAGCCAACAATCCGATCAAATCCCATCAATGAATACGAGTGGACAGTGCTCTCAAGTGGGCCCTATCACACCCCAAAAAGAGGAGTATCCTCGTTGGAACCCTTTTATACACGAAAAACATCTTGGTGAGTTTAGTCCTTTTGAAGGGACACTATTTCCTGGAATGGTTTCGTCTGAAAGGATGGGTCAAAATATTGCTGAAGATTTTATGGGTCATCAAAGAGAGAGTCTACAATCCGGTCAAAAACAAATCCTATCAATGAATCCGAGTGGACAGTGCTCTCAAGTGCGCCCTATCAGACACCAAAAAGAGGAATATCCTCGTTGGGACCCTTTTATACACGAAAAAAAACTCGTGAGAGAATGAGAGGGCCCTCCAACTCATCCAACTCTTCTCAATCCCTTCAGAAATAGACCTCAGATAAGACCCAATCGATTCCTTTGATGAGGACTTCCATTAAATATTCAATTCATAGAAAAATAGTTTTGATTAAAATTTCTTACATTAATTGTTGTTTTACTGAATTTTAATTAAACACTAAATTTACCATGATAATTAGAGTTATCAAGATAGTCTTTAATGTTATAAAATGTTATTCTTTATATTAATATTACTTCAGAATAGAATTTAAAACGAAAAGTTACTATTTTGAATCAAGTTAAGTTTTGTTTCCATAATAAAAGTTATTTTAATTAATTTTAGAGTAAAATTATTACTAATTGTTTGATATTTTAATAAATTTGAGGCAAATGTTATAACTTTGAATCATTACTTCAAAAAAAAGTTATTTTGACAAAATATTTGTTTAATATTAATCTGATATTCATTTGAACCCTATTTTTGATTGAGATATGAATTCTTAGCCTTAAATAAAGTGGAAAATAATTCCAATTCAATGATTTGATTGGTTTGAAAATTATCGCGAGTATTGATTTTGAGAAAAGTGTGTCCGATATTATGCCTAATCTTTTGTTTATCCATTTCATAGACTGATATCCGAATCGGAAAACATTCGGCACTCATTCGAAAGGTTTGGTTTTCATCGAATTTAATGAATTTTGATTTCTTCGACTTAACAAAACTGGTCTCAAAAAAGTCATTTCCACTACTTTTCTGTTGTTCGCTATCGGTTTGGGAACTGTCTGTCGACAAATTTCTCAGTTTGGGGTATATTCTAGCAAATACTCCCTCTGGAATCAATTTATCTGATGATGAGAAACCACTTCTTCTGAGGTTTTTAGCTTTGATCAAAGTTACAGAAGCGGTGTCGCCCTCTGTCACCAACGATATTACAATAGTGGGAATACCATCGGCTTCTGAATCCACTGATGAAACAGATTTCTGTGACCTTAAAGAACTGCGTTTAGGTTGGACTTTGTCCACAACAAATCGACGGTCCGTTTCATAAAGAATGTCATCACTTGAGTCAGAATTTTCACTGAGAGTCCTGACATAATCACAAACTATTAATTTCATTATATTTGAGATCATTTTTCACAAAATGTTTTAATCCGTTTTTTATAGAATTTATATAAAACTTTATTAAATGATTTCAATATTTTAGAAAAAGTATTTTTAAGGTCTCATCAAATCATATAAGAAATGAATGAAAAGACAAACCTTTTGATACTAAGAATATTTGGCTTCAAAACTCCAGAATCGACAGAATAACCCTCTTCTTCACAAATACTATTCTTTTTCTTTAAACTTTTTGAACGACACTTAACTAAAATAACAATCATAACCACAATTGCAACGAAGATAACACTGATAGCGATAACCAACAAATTTAGACCTATTTTGACAAAATTTAAACTCCAATACAATTATTAAATGTTGTGTTAATCAACGCATTTGTTAATCAAATAATATTAAAAGCAATTATAATAACATTTTTTAATTAATATTTAGAGGCCTTGAGTTTAAATAATCACAAATTTTTTATTATAAATATAATGAAAATATAGTGAAATCTCTCGAATAAAAGACTAATAGAGGGTATGTTTTATTCGAATACAAAACAGAAGAACTGAGAAACAGCTGCCTTTACAAACTGTAAACTTGCAACTAATTACCAACAGATTAAACATTCAAAGAGAAAGTTAGTGACTGATAGCGAGTGATAGAGAGTGAGCCCATATATCTATAGATTTTGTTTCAATTAAATTCAATTAATATTCATTAATTGAAATAATTTTCCAAATTTACGATAAGAGTGTGTTTATGGGCTCCACTCTGTTCACACATTATTCACTCCATATCTTCTTTAGGTTTAAGGATTGAAACACTTATTAATGGACACATTATTGTTAAGTATATTTAATTAAATCAAATAAAACCTATATTTCAAACTAACTTTAGGGCTATTTTTCTTAATAAACTCATTGAAAACTAAAAGAAGAGTAAAACTGGTTTTTTTAAATAGAAATTTATTATTAATGCGATGCAAAAGAACCTGTTTATAGGAATTTTATAGGAATCTTATAAACCCTATATTTGATTTGAGTTCTCGAGAAAAGTTGAAAAGAAATAATTTCCTATCAATTATTATAATTGATATAAATATAAGTCAAATCAGATGTAAATTAAAGCACAGATTTAAAAAATTCGGCAAAACTATACCTTTAATATATTAGAATTGAAAGATCCTAGGTCATAAATTATATATTTTGTGTTGATCATATTCTAAATATTTAAAATTTATTATAGGATATAAAGAATATTTTATAATAAAAAACAAATGCTTGCTCATCTAATATATATGTAATTAACTCAGTTTTGAATTATAAAACTAATTATATTCTTAAATCTAATGATTATAATTTTAACCAAATCTTTGTTTTGATTCTAACAATTTGTAATTATTTAAATAATTTTATATTTTTTACGCATAAATTAAAAAGAAGAAGAAAAGGAGAAAAGGAGGGGTCAATTATCTAATCTTTTTTAAGTCAAATCAAAAAGAAATAAACGAATTAAATGTAGAATAAATTGAAAGTAAAAGCACTCTATAATTAAATTAAAGAATTCTTGAAATCGAAATGATTAGAATAAAGCAAAACTTCAATACCTGTATTGAAAGTAGCAAGGGGATTCTTCACAAATGAGCTATCTTTGTTCGACACCATTATTCTGGCGATTAATTACAAAACATGAAACATCTAATTGGAAGCGAACCGAAACACGAATGTGCATGGTAAATTGACATTGAAAACTCTAATGGATTACAAAATATTAGAGTAACGCTAAGAGTAGACGTAATATCATATTTGTTATCATTTGTTATCGCAAATAATGATTTAGAGAACACTGTATTTATATTTTATGTCCTGCTATATATCATGATATAACGAATACCTGTGCTCTCATCAAATAAAGATATGAAAAACTGTCATAAAATCTGTTTTTGTTTTCATTCCAATATTAAATGTTTTGCTTTCATTCAAAAAAATTTATTCAAATATTTAATCGAATTTAGAAAAACATTAATTAATAGTTTTTAAGAATTTGTTTTGAATTTTGAGCGCTTTTTAAATGTAATCGATTTTGATGTTATCTATCAAACTATTACTTCCTTTTACTTAAGTTTACAAAAACAAACTAAAAATATCAGTGAAAGTGACAGAATTACGAAATTATTAATTTATGCTATAAATCATCCAAATAATTGACTAGGTTCAATTTCAATCAATAGCTTTAAGCAATTTAATCCTCTACTCTCCACTCATTCACTTTATTTACAAAATGAATTATTACCTAGGATCAAATGGATATAAATAAATTACAATTTGCTTCACTTTTCTTTTAACGACTAATGAATTGATCAATTCAAGATCTTGGTCTAATCTTGTTCAAAGTTGCCAAGGTCAAGAGAAATAAATGTATAGCTATTTTTCTTAATGTATTTATAAATATAGTATTATTGGTTTCTCTAATTGAGAAGAGAATACATTCCTATACTCTTATATCGAATTTGGGAGGAAACCTAAGTTAAGTGATCTTGTTCAAATCATAATATTTTTTGTTATTCAAAGGATATTCCAGTGTTGACCCTGTTTTTTGACCTTGACTGTACTATAAAATGATTGATGAAATTCAAGTGATTAATAACTTAATTGTTTGTTTCAAATCTTATATTATAGAAGTAATTACGGAAAGAACTTTAATGATTACCAAAACATTTTCAATATTGACGTCACTATAATTGGTTCCAAATGATTAAAAAGAAAGTGTTGTCCCGAACTATAGCCACAACTCTTTGCACTTCTTTACTCCAAACGAATATATAATAAAGTTTTCATATCAAAAGTAATTCTTAAAATATTTTCTATTTATACTGAAAAATGTACTTGGTCAAGATTTTTGCATTATTTTTGTTTGGATTCACATCAATTGAGTGTCAAAATGCTCAATGCAAAAAAGATGCCAAAAAGATGAGCGATCTTTTGTCTGACTTCTTTCTTTTGGCGGCTCCATCGCGCAACTTTCCAATTAACCAAGTTGAATTCAAAGCATTTTGCAAGTAATTATGAATTAATATCTAAAATAAATGTTTTCAATAAATTATACTTTACTTAATAGAGAGGATAAAACTTTGGCCGCAAAAATCAAAACAATATCGAACACATGTTTAGATAAAACCCTAAAACGTTTGGTTTCTCTCTTCACTTATTCTACCGAAAAGACAAACATTAATATTTGTCGATCAAAAAGAAAGGGAACAGAATTTATAGAAATGGGAAAATGTGCTAATTCTGTCAATAAAGAGAACATCAAATGCTGGGATCAGTTGATGCGCACCTCCAGTGGTATCCCTTTGGTTAAAGACGTTAGACAAAGACTACCCCTCGCCTGTTGGTAAGCAAATTCTATTCATATAAAAGTGAGCAAGATGATAATTTTATCTTAATCGTTATTTAGCGCAATCTATTCAATGAAAAGTTGTTTCGTTCAAAACTATGAAAATAGTAAAAACTGTAACAGAATTGCGAGAAATGGTTTAGAAAACCTCTTCGGTTCGTATTTGACGGATACGATGAGACTTATGTGCGGAGAATATACCGAAGATAACGACAAATGTGACAAAATAATTAAGGCATTACCTCGAAATAAATCAAAAAAGTTGGATTCAATCATTTCTTTAGCATGGGCAATATTTGATGGTATTCCTGATGATATTGTCTAAAATTATCCATTTTATACTAAATCTCTTAATATGTTTTGCAAATTATAATATAATTTATATGTGATTTCATAAAACGTTTTCATTTCAAATAAAATATAATTATTTTAATCCAACAAATCATTTATATGTAATTTATAAATACAATAATTACTCGATTTAGGCTAACGCTATTTAGGCGGAATTCGATTTAAGCTACAGATTTTGACCGCACCGACTGTTTCTATGGGTTCTATAATGTTAAGTGAACTTTATTTAAGCCAATTTGATATAAGCCAAAACTCGATATAAGCCAAAAGAAATGCAAGAACTTGCAATATAAGTAAGGTTTGATATAAGCCAAAATGGTTAAAATTTTCAAATTAATGAAAATATTGTTAAAAGTAATAAAATAAATTAAACTTAATTTTAAGTATTTCTTAATATATAAGATATGGTTTATTGAATTTCTTATATAATTAATAAAGGGATTCAATGTCTGAAAATACATAAATATAAAGTTCAATTTATACTTTAAACATTTATGACGCTTTAAATTATATCATTTAGAAATACAGTATAAGAAAAAACATCGCAAATAAACCTTGTTTTGTCCATGCTGTTTATACTAGGTTATAGTTAGAATTTTCAAACAAAACTTTTACCATTTTTTCACAAATTATTCTAGTTTAGAAAATATATAAAAGTTTGAAAATCATCCTGTTAGTATTTTTGAATTAATGATTTTTGTAAGGTGAGCCAAACGGAAAGAATAAGGTTTATTTCGCGATGTTTTTTTATACTGTATAATTCAATAAACATATAATAATTTATATCATTTAATTTTTATTTCATGAATGTAATAATTTTGATGAGAAAATAATAATAATACTGTTAACTCTCCTATCTTGAACTCTTGTATCTTGAATTCAAGTCTATATTGAATTATTTTTCAAGACCCGATTCACTCCCATAGAAGCCCTATTAAAAATTCTCTCCTATCTTGAACCTTCTAACTTGAATTTTGAATCAAAAAGTCGGGTCCCATAAGCTATTGTGTGCACCTCTTAACTTGAATTTTGTTTAAACAACAGATTGAAATAAAGTTTTTAAAAATAATATGAATAACATTTTACACAAAAGAAATTTAAAACAAATGAATTACGTTTTAATTATAATCAATAAATATAACTAAATTTGTTAATTAATTCATATTATTCTTAATATTCATTCGTATTTTTAATTTAATTAAATACTTTTGTCACTTTTCTATATTGAATTATTCTTATCTTGAATTCAAAATCCTGGTCCCAACCGATTCAAGAGAGGAGAGTTAACAATATTGCATTGTGATGGGCCACTGATGGCATACAAGATATTGACTCAAAGAGAAATTTGTAAACCTTTTCATTATTATATTATACGAATCATATTTTATTCCTTTTAATTTTTATAAAGATTACTTTTTGATTAGAACAATCAAATTTTATTATTTTAACCTTGATTACTATAAATAACTATTTATTTTTATAACTTTAATTTCAAGAAAACCTTTAAATCAAAAATTATTAAATTTTATTTACTATTAATAGAATTTAAGACAAAATAATTTAACTAAAACTATATAAATAATCTTGTTCATATTTATATTCTATTTATTCGTTTTACGATATTAACAACATTTGTAATAAAAAGTTTGATTCAGTTTTATAAAAAAAATTTAATAAAAGTTTATTCAGTGAACATTAATTTGTTTAATAATTTATATTTTATTTCTAATTAATTATTACTTTAAATTAAATTAATTGAAAATCAATTAAATTTCAAATAATATTTATTCTACAAAATATCTAAACTTGATTTGATATAAAAATGAATACAAGAATATAAGTGAAGCACCAAAAATAACATAAATGTTATTTAATTAAATAGAGATCTACAGAAAGTGCATTTCACACTTTAAACTTAATCTTCTCATTAAATTCTAATTAAGATATCTATTAATATAAAATTTTAAATACTAAGTATTGGATATGATTTTAGTATTTGTGTCCAACTCTTAATGTTTTGCGACGAAAAATAATTGTTTTATTAAACAAATGATAAACAATTTGAGAGCATTCGTCGCAACAATAAGTTTAGGATTTAAACGTTTTTAATTTAAACCCGATTTTTAAATTCATTAGTTTTTCAAAATCACTAAAATATTCAAAAGACTAACAAAAGTAGAGAAGACATCCGACAAATTTAATGAATTCCCGAACAAAGATTTTGACTCAAAGAGAAGCGTTTGACGGCACCACTCGATGTCCGCCAAAAGATTTAGATTCTCTAAAATTCGTTGACGACAGAACCGATACAACAGAGGGAAGTCATGAAGTGTTTGGAGAGAAATACAAAAGTGAGGAATACAATAGAGTTCCACAAGAATTCGACAATGTTTTGTATTCCACTTCTATTCTCGGTTGGACTCAAAAAGATGGAAAAATGTTTTTGGTGTCACCTCATGACAATAGAGACAACTTTCCAGAGTTGGGAAGACAGGCTCAACATTATCGTCAGAATATATTCCCTGTCATTACTCAATGGGAAGAAGTTCCGATTGGGAAAATAAATTGGGACGAAATTAAAGAGATATATGAGAAAGGACATTATTTAAGTACAGTATTATCAAGTACTGAGAAAAATATACTCCAGGCAAATGTTATGTTCAATGGAATACCTCAGACTTTAAAAACATTGAAAGGAAATCTGTATTACATCGCTTGGAGTGAATCTAAACAAGGAAGAAACAAAAGAGACCAACTTATTATTCGCGTTCACAGAATATTAGATCCAATCAATAATATAGACTGTGATTATCCTGTTTTTGGAATGTATGCCGGAGGAAGACCTGATATGACACCTCCGATGGAATTTTATAGACAAGAGAAAAAGAGATTGTGTTTTGACCAAATTATAGACACTCAGAGCACAAGTGATTTTAGTTTCAGAACTGAAATTTCTTATAACTGGCGTTCGCGAAGAATTGGTTACTATTGTAGTCGAAACGCTCTTCTCTTTGTAACAGAATATGTGACCGGTTCTCAAGCCATGGAAGTTCTGAATTCACTTTTAAGAGAATCAACTTTTGTTGTCGCCGATGGAACACATATTTATAAAAGATCTCAAGAAAACTGGAACTATCAGATCAGAGATAAGGATCCGACTTTAATCCTCGAACCAATGATAGCCATCGCAACTGAAGGGTTGTCTAAATTAAATGTTACCTCAAACCATATATCTCTTGAATTCCGAGAATTATATTATACTCTGGAAAATGGTTTCAGTCGTCCTTTACTTCTCAATTGGACAGACTTTGAAAATGATTGGAATCCAATTGGAGCCAACATTCCTTCATTTGTGTCACAACAGCATCGGTTCAACAAAATTATGAAAAAGAATGAGTTCTTCGATTATCTACTCTTTCCTAATATTTTGTTCCATGAGATTCTAGACGAAAGAACTGATTTGTTGTTCGCTATGAATTCTTCCGTCACTTTTGTTCAGCAGTTCAATTGTTATACCTCTTGGCTTTGTTATGGAAGCTTCGAAATTGTAGACAACACTCAATATTACCATTTCTTAGGATCGTTTGGTTTACGTTCACATATGAATTATTGTGATTTTCGTGATCCCCACATATTTTCTGATCCCTGGATATTTGAGGGCAAAACAATCGACTTAAATGGATTTCCAGAACTTCATCAAAGAAAAACAGAATTAACAAGAGTCATACAAAGAATGTTTATATGGTATAAAATGGAAGTATTAGAATTTAGGAGCAGTAGTTTATACAATAACTGTATTCGGAAGTTAAAGTATATCTTCCAATTGAGAAATCCTACCGTAAACTCCGAACTTAGATTTGGTAAAATTCAAAGTGTTTGGAAACAATTAAAACCATCAAAACATTCAAAGGACATGTTTCGCCGTTTCCATCAACGCTTTTGGCAAATTGTCAAACGCAAAGATATGCAAGATTTTATAACTATCCATCACTCTTCTTATTATGCCTTGGTTATGGCTGAATTACCCGATCCAATTAACGAAACTTATAAAGGATTGACACAAATGATCGAAATATGGGATGTTTATGAATATATTAAAAGTGATCCAAACGCCACAAAAGACGACGAAAATGATTTATTCAAGTTTTTGGTTTCTGTCAAATTCAGTTTTAGATACGACAATCGCTTCACATCTCAAAACTGTGTGATCGAACGACAGGAGTTTCCCATTGAAATGGAGAATACAATTGATAGGCGTTGGTATCCCTTAGAACTGAATCCCTTAACAGCCGATCATATGGTTGAGTATTCGCCTCAAATATCAGAACAGAATTGGCAAACATTATGTCATGATTTGCAAAAGGAAGCACGTACAATCTTGCACGAAAAGAGACTAGAGAAAGAGACATTTTGGTCTGACATCAGGAGAAGTTTTATTAAAAACTATCCAGACCGTTTGGACTTTGGGAAGAGAAGATGGTATTACGACAAGATTTTAGATGAAGTACGAAATCCACCCTAACAACAGTCCTGAGTATTTTAAGAGTCATTTTTATTATTTTTGTGAAGACATGAAATACAAATGAAATAAAAGTTTTCTATATTTTTATTTATTCTTAAATCTGTTTTATTATAAAATTTTAGATATTTTTAAATATGAATATTTATAAACTTAACTTGATATTATCTACAATAACAACTCAATACCATAATCCTAATTTCCCATATAAAGAATTTTAAGTTAGCTTGTTTAAATGTTCTTGCTAATAAATATCAAATGTAAGTATTAAATGAGTTCTAAAGCATTTTATTATCTTAGAAAACAGTTCATATCCATTGAATTTTATTTGATGTCTAAGTATTCTAAGAATTATTTATGAATGAAACGATGCCTCACATCACGAGTCACAGCACTGAAGATCGAGTGCTAACCAGTCCTAGACATCAGCCAATATTTATACTTCCAAGAGCATAGCCCCGGGCATATTACTATTGATTACTGGCTCTCTGCTAAAGTGAATACCTGGACACAAGAGATTTAGGTTGGAATCTGATGAAAAGGATTTACGCCTAAATCATATCATTAGATTCACACTTATATTCACATTCATTTGAATATAAAATATATTAATATATGTTTTTATCATTTTTTTAATAGAAATAATACATTTATAGTCTTTTGTTTTTGTAAAACCGAATGAATAAAATATTTTTATTTTTATTCAAATTCTGAATAATTTTTTTATCTAAAATCAATTGAATTTAAGTAATTATATTTCTCTTTCACTTAAATTAAATATATTAAACACTTTTTATGCAATTATATTCTTGATAAAATTAAAAAGTATCTAGAATATAATTGTATCTAGAATAACTCAAAACGAATAATTATAATATATTTTTATATCATTAATAATAAAATTAAATTCAATTAAATTCAAATTCAAATTAAATCTTATATTAATTATTATCAGATTATAATTAATAATTAAAATTCAGACAACAATTCAAACATTGATTTGTATTCTCGCGACTCAACACTA
>JAQFZM010001437.1:0-18355 GCA_034695785.1 Galumna obvia | reverse complement strand
TTGTTCATTTCATTGTTTGATCCTAGAAATTTTATACCATGACATTTTTAATATTTATGATTTACTTAATTCTTAATTAATCAAACTTGTTTGATTAATTATTGTATAATTTTCTGTGTAAATATCTATACAATATTTGCCATGCATTAATTAAATTTTTATTAAATAATATTTTATTTGATTTAATTTAGCACAAATTTCGTCAAATTATCTACTCAATCGATTTGATTATCTAAGAATGGACTTCACGATTTAAATAATTAATGTAAGTCTCTCTCTTTCTCCCTCTCCTATACTTAGACATACACATATCAACACTAAATACAATATATTGTGGCGAAAGGCCCTTGAGTGGGCAAAGTAAGTGTCGGCCTGTCCTTCACTTTTGGAATTAAATTGAGATGTTGGTCTAACCTTCATCTCAATTTTAACGTATTCTAGTATCGGTCAACCCTTTACTATGAATACCACATAACTTAAGTGTCGGTCCATCCTTCGCTTGAAAAATCGTCAATAAGGCATCGGTTTAACCTTTGTCTCTATTAAAGTATAGGCGTCGGTCCGTCCTTCGCCTCAACGGTTATAATATTGGGTGTCGGTCCGTCCCACAACCCATCGATAAGCCATTTTGGGTGTCGGTCAGCCCCACACCCCAACGATAAGCCATATTGGGTGTCGGTCAGTCCCACATCCCAACGATATAAACAAAGGGTGTCGGTCAGTCCCACATCCCAACGATAATTACAAATAGTGTCGTTCCGTCCCACACCCTACCGATAAAAACAAAGGGTGTCGGTCAGTTCAACAACCCAACGATAAAAACAAATAGTGTGCCGGTCATTTCCGCAACATACTATAAAATTAAAGGCGCCGGTCAATCCTCGCCTTTAGATTAAATTACTTTTTTGACTAACTTAAATATCCTTAGAAAAATTTCGTAACAATCTATAGCATTCTGCTTATTTAATTGAATAAGCGACCCTTCATTTTGTTTTTAAGCGCGCTATACAAGTAAATAGAGTCAAGTTTTTAGAATAAAACTAAATTCAGGGTTAAAAGTTTTACGATAACCATATGTTTGAACACTCATGTAAACCTATAAATAAGACCTAAAGATGTTCATAAGACTCATTCTTCTCGAAGGCAATGTGGGAATCGGCAAAAACCTTTTTCTCAAAGTATTTGAGCAATGTAAGGGAAAATTAATTAGAGATACACAAATAGTTCACGAACCAGTGAATTATGGTAGAACTTCAGAGGTATAAATTATCTAGAACTCTTTTACAAAGATATCAAAAGAAACTGTTTCGTGTTTCAAAGCTCAGCTTATCTAACTATGGTTCAAAATCATAGGCAAACGTAAGATAATCATAAAATTATTAAGCTAATGGAAAGATTCCATCTAAGCACATATAATGTTTTCGTTAAAAATCTGAAAAAACAAAATTTTATCAGAATCGATAATACTCGACGAATGGTATAACGAGTTATTAAATAATTTGATAAAATTAGAAAATTATCTAATTAATAAAAGCATTACCAGAGATTTTATTTACGGGAATACAATTGCGTAATAGAATAGTAGAACGAAATATAAGTCTGTAATATTTGCAAAATTTAAATAATAACTATGTTTAGTGAATACATAGTTATTACGAAATTAACAAGAAATTGGTACACCTATTATAAAAATAAACACCAACGACTCATTAGAAAACACTATTCGAGGGTGAAAAGTTGTATAACTCATGAATTATCAAATATAATTCATGAAATTTAAAGTTGCAAGCGTTAATTATATTTAAAATTTCTTTTCACTTACCCAGTGAACAATTATAATACCACCAGTGGTTGACCGGGGCGTACAAGAAAAACTGTTGTCCCGCCTTTACACTGAATGCTTTATAAGAGTTCACACCCCTTATTTGTGTTATATTATTTGTAGTTTATAAGTTTAATATGGAAGAAACTAACTCATACGTGTTGGTTGTTAAAGACAAACAACATATGAAATCCCAATTCATTGATATGCAGAAAAAGATGTTAAAAAACAATAAAGTGATACTTCAGAGGAATATATTGAAAATGACATCACATTTGGGCGTCAAATATATGACACCAATTAATTTCACAACATTTATTTACTTTTGAGACAACTTTCTCACAAAATTATTAATCGATTGTTTGTTTTAAAACTAATAAATAAACAAATAATTAATTCTTAAATTGTGCTACAACTCATGAGTGATAAAAAAATAATCATAAAACATCCCAATTGATTATTCTTAAATTGAAGACCATTTATTGAGCTGAAGATAAGATGGTTTTCGAATGTCTGGTCGCAAATCTTCTGCAAAATTGCATTCAAAGCCAATGCTTTTGATTCACTTAATCTTATAACCTTTCGTGTAACCCAACAACACATTTCCCGAATAGAGGCCTCCTTTCCCTGGAAGTCAATCTATTCTTCACTGTTTATTATCAAATTGTTTGATGTCTATGTTGTGGCGATTACCAACTTCGAGGCCAAATACGATATCAATGAAGAACTGATTGAATGGCAAAACAAAAGAAAATAATTGGAGAATATTGAGTCCGCAAAACAACGATCTGAAGAATCGATAGAAGTCCAGAAACTGCTATCGCTTTCGCGTAACTAACTAAATTCGAGATCTCTGGCGATGTTTTTACTGATAATACTATTAATGTTTAATGTCATATCAGAGATCTTTCCTTATATGATGTCCGAACCTCAAGAAGTGATAACGGAATCAAAACTCTTGGTTCTGATTCAAAATGTTGATAAAAAAGAGTCCATCATTTTTACATCATTCACACAAAAATCAGACCAAAGATTAATTGAAATAACTATTTCTGGTTTTCCTTTAATCCTTGCATTGGATTATTTGCTAAATCTTTCAAATATTATTACAAAAGCATTCGAAACCGATTTCGAAGACATCACTTTCAGAAAGGAAGACAAACCCGATAAACTAAAGTTGGAAGACGTGACTAAAGCTGTAGAAAAAGCTCAGAATTTTTCGACTTCTGTGCAAAAAAACTGAAATTGTTAATACTCTTAATTTTAAATTGAATAAAATGGAAATCGTTTTACTCGAGTCTATTGAAGTTATTAACGCACCGGCGATTATAATGAGTTGTTACTCTTCTATTAATTTATTTCAAAATCCAACTCAAATCAAACTTTATGGCAAGGTTTCACAAATATCTGCTATTTTGACAAATTATGAACGATTTTTTGGTTCTCGAGAAATCGACGCTTATATTATGAGACCAACAAATCTCCATTTTAATGGATCTCTAAAAGGTGATGAACATATGCTTTACATCACATTTAGTGTAATACAATTGTTTATATCCCCTCCAATGGTTAACATTGTGCTCAATATTCTATCAAAAATGGGTTCAACCGATGAAAAGAACGATTCAATTGAAAATACAGAAGCGAACCCTTGAGAGCTCTTCATAGTACGACCTAATGATATGAAGAGTTGGTATTTAAGTTATGGTCCCGAAGCAGAAGTGGCAACAGAAGATTCTACAGAATTAATTGATTCCTCTGAAGTGAGCACTCAATTGATTGAATACTAAACAATAAATTTATCTGAATATAACATCGGTTAATATTATTATTGAATCGGGAGGAATCGACTCTTAGCCTTTAATAAAATTGAATTCTTATTTTTATGGAAAACTTGTCGGATATAAAACTCTTTCAGGCAATTTTTCGCTAAACGCAGATTATTATAACGAAAACCACTTCTTTTGGGAACCAATAATAGAACCGATTGAATGGAAAATAGATTCATGGTATTTTGAAATGAAAGTTTTACTCGAGGAAATGGGAAAAGTTGACGTGAAATTAGAATCTAATGAACAGTTTGAGTTAACTATTTATAAGACGTCAATAGATGTCTTGAGTTCACTTAGTGAGGGCTTCTCTGAAACAATTTCTAAAAAAACTACGGGCCAGAGAAGATAATAAAGTCGTGAATCATAATCATCTGGGCATTGATTTGCATTTATTTTTGTCAAATTCTAGTCTTAAAACTCAAAGCAAAATTAATAACAATGGAAATGCTAATTCTATAGAAGACGAAACTGTTCTCATTAGAACTGGAGAAGAAAAATCATTGATTGCAAATTATATCAAAGAAGTTGAACTTAATATCGGACTTTCAGTTAGTGATGACAATGAGATACTTCGACGAATCTCATGTCACGACGAATCTCAATCACATATCATTAGATTTTATAATTTATTAAAAGTCATATCCAAAGAATGAGTACTGAAAATGCGTCGTTGAAGCAGAAGACATCGACGCCTTTACCAAAAATATTACATTCAAATCGAACGCACAGATTATAAATAATTTCAATACATCATTCGATATATTTTGTCAAAAAAGAGAACTACCGATACATTTGGGTCGAGTGAAACCCCTTTCTATTTTGGAGTTACCTTTGGATGCAGTCTATGGAGAAAATTGTTTGCTTAAAGTTAAACCGTCCGATGACTACGTAATTAGCGATTGGAGAAATTAGACCGAAAGGAGAAATTCGGGAAAACTATGTATTCCATTGTGTGAAGCAACTATAGAGCCCTTGATTTTATTCTCCGAATTAGTTATTCGACAAAATAAGTTTTATGTAAAGGTTAGGTGCGATCCTAAACATGTTCTCATCGAAGACATTAATTCAACAAATCCGGACTCAATTTTATATCAAATAAAACTCATACTAATCATTAAACTCAGAAATCTATTATCGAATCGAATAACTAATGCCGTCGAAAATATGGAAGAAAAAGAAGAGTCTGATCTCTCTGCTATTAAACTTCAAATCGAAACTAATGGAAAAAGATTCTTAAATCAACAAAAAAATAATTTGCCATAAATGTTTAATCATTATCGCAAATCCTTTTTATTTGTTATCATTTATATCATTTTGCATTACTTTAGAAGTATTAGCTTTCATTTGAAATTTTAAGTTTATTTTAAAAAATGGGATCCCTTAAATTGGTTTTATTTATTAATTCTAGTGATCATATGGAGTGATGCACTAGGTTTACTCTAGAGTTAAAGTAATTTTGTATTAAGAGATATCTCTGTTTTCTAGTGGTCTCTAAAGTGGACGCACTAGGTTTTGTAAAACTGATTTATTTGGCCAATTATTTGTTGTCATACGAGAATATACAATAGGCCTTAAGTTTATTCTCAAGACAGCAAAACTGGACCAAATATGGGAATGATCAATGTGCACATATAAGTATTAACAGTTAAGATAATTTAATATTGACGTTATTACAATAATAATATTAAAAGTTAACTATTAACAAATTGATGTTTAACGGATTTATAAAATTGAAACTTATAGATTTAAAATTATGTTTAAACATAAATTAATAATTCTCAAGTAAATGACATAAAAGTGGTGACCCAGATCGAAAGCGCAAATAGGCAAATTATTGGCTTTTAAGACATGTAAGAAATTGGGAAACATCGCTCATAAACTAGATATTCGTAACAAAGTGATTAACAGAATTTTCATTGAAATAATATTTCAAAACGGCGATTAATTATTAAAAAAACAGTATTCATTTAAGTGCTCAACAATTTTAATAAACTATAATGAGGGATGAACTATGGTTGAGGACAGTATTTCTTCATATTAGGCAACTATTCTTCAACACCAACCTGGACAGTAACCCTCTTAACCTATAATAGAAGATAGCGATTCCATGAATTATAAGACTTGGAACTAATGGTCAGCAGACTATTAGCATAAAATACAACATCCCAAATACTTTCAAACGAGTCTCTCCGAACAACAAAAACCATTATTTTCAACATTAGGTGTGGAACAGGAGGTCGACCAAAAGGCATTAAAAGAATTTGGAAACTAAAGCTAAGATTCAAGAATATGGACCCGACTTCGGGTGGAAACAGAATCAAATAGATGTTAAGAAGAAAACCGTCTCTTCTCAAATGGTGGCATTTATTGCGGCCACAGCTAAGATCTTAATTTTAACTTCAGTTCCAGAGGAAGAATTAGAACACCGTTAAGCTCAGCCATTCATACGATTAGCAATAATTTACCGGAAATGTCGCGCGACGTCGTCTACTAATACAAAATTGGATTGAATTCATAAACCACTAACCGTCACGAGGACGCGACCATAGGTCAGGAATGGCCGATGAAGTGCGTAAAGCCATAAACGATCTAAGCCTAAACCAAATATGGTAATGAGTGGGCCAGATGTACTACGCACGCGGGTATACGGATATACTAAAGTGCTTGAAGAAAGAGTGACTAATGATTAGACTAGAGTTGACTAACTAAGAGAAAAGAGTTAAATAAATAGATTAAAACATTATATTTGTTGCGTACTATTTCTTTGAAGACATCTAAAGCGAGGCCTCGGAAGTCTACGCGGTAAAAGGTAAGGCCTGGGCTAGGACAAGCCGTCGGTCACAGTTTGGCCGCGTCTTTGGCCTAGCCCAGGGACAGTTTCACTATAACTAACCTTACAAAGCGAAGAGACTGGTGTAAACCCAAATAAAATTGTAAAAAAATGAACAAATACATTAATTAAAACAGAAAGGAGAGAGAGAGAAAGAGGTCAAACTTGACCATCTCTTGGGTAAATACTGATAGCGGTTAGACTCTAAGGCCGCTCGAGTTGAGGGGTCCTTGGGGTCGACATAACTCGCATTTGTTGCAGCGATTTAAAAGATGTTTAAATTATTTAATATTAGAACCATATCAATCAGTAACAGACTTGAGGTACTTATGGTGTGCCAATTGATGTTCAATCCACTGATTTGTTTAGAGCCTACAATGAAAATGATGTCGAAGTTTGATTGAATTGCAAACAACACAAACAAAGAACAGAATTGATTTGAATGTTGTTCTGATTCAAAATCAATGCTTCCTCTATTCACAAGCAATTTATTAGATTCCGGGCTCTTTATTATGATTGCAATTAGAGATTACATAAACTGTGAAAAAGAGGGGTTTTTGCATGAGTTTAAGGCCTGACTCACAAATCAAATGAATAAAACTTAAGCAGTGTTTCAATTAGAATATAATGTAATAATAATACATTTTAGAAACAACTATTAACCGCTGATAATAAAACAAGTACTGAAATATAATTTTTTTACTTAAATCATAATTTTGTGTATTTTTTGGTCGCCGGTGATATAGTATTTACTTCACGGGTTATCATTAGTGGTCTGAATACTAATGCAATTGAATTTATTCGAATTTTATTTAAAGTTAAACCTCTATTTTAAAGTTTAAAACATTTTCAATATTCTTATGTATACCTGAGTTGACGGTTGTGTTCAGTTTAACGTAATTTTGTGAGTGTGCAATATAATTGACTAATACACAAAAACTGTAGAAATTTGTTTAGATTCAACACTGATTTGGCTTTTGTTGAGATCTCATGTAAAAAATTAATTTCAAATATAGACTCAAAAGCCTTTACTCTTCATTTTGACCCAAATCGCAGACATGACATCAAAACTATGTTTTTGATGGTATTACGAAAAAGAACTGAAGAGAAGCCAAAAGTGCCAAAAATAGAGACTTTAGTGATAAGACTGAGTAAGCATAAACTCTTTGAAGTCAGTAAAGATTCAGTAGAGATATTTATAGTACCATATTTTTAGAGTTAAATATCAAAGAAAAATTTTAGTTCATTTCAAAAGTAACCAAAAGTTTGATAATATTATTCATAGTTTTTCAACTTTATTGATACGATTTATAGCATAAAATAAATTGTAAGTGAAAAGTGAATAAAATAAATAGTGAACACCCAGTTAAAAATTGGAGTTACGATTTAACAACTTTTAAAAAAAAATCACATTTTTTAAGGTAAAATATTTGAATTTCAAACTTTTGTCTAAATCTATGATTCCATTAACTGAGTTTTGATTGTATTTCTACTATTTGTGTGTTTATGACAAAAAAAGAGATTTAAAAACATATCGACTACTATTAAAACTTAAAATACATTAAATGAAATTACAATTTATAGTATTGTTTAAGACAAGAATTTTATAGAAATTACGGAAACGACAGTTTCGTGATAAAAGACAATTTTTATTTATTAACATTAAATGAGCTCTGAATTTAACAATAATAGTCAAACGGTTCCAGAAGTGAACTAATTTGATGAAAGGTCTAATAAAAAAAACTGATAACATAGTTATGAATAATCAGAAACTGGTCTGACTTATAATGAAAGTTATATCAAATGGATTTTGATAGCGATATAATCATATGTTTAAAGAATCGTTTGAACCCAACGATGAAAACACGAGTTTTAGTGAGAATTTCGTCAAAATATGAAATGAATTTTATTTTGAATCGATTTTATTAGTTATCAATTAATTGATTTATTCATTTACGACCCCTTCTATCGACTGTTTTCCCATCGGATTATATAAAAGTGGTTTTCATTGTTTTGAATATTATTTCAATAATTGTTTCATTCCGTTTAAGAGATTATATCAGAGACTCGAGTCTCGAGATATTATCCCCAGCAGAGGAATATTACCTCATTATGTAAGGTATGGCCTCTTAATGGCCTCAAATAGTCTAATAAGAGCTCATAAGTTGAAAAATATGAAAATTCAGTCAATTATAAATTCATATGTTGTGCTCTCAATTGTTTGATGAACTAAACATTTATTACAATTTAAATGATTTAAACTCTAATTTGACTTTAATTTCAGTCTTTGAATCTTTTGGTAGTTTTAAATATAAATCAAATTTTGCAAAATTAACAAATGATGAAGAGATGGCTCTTATGATGCATCGCATTTACCTCTTAAATATAATGTAAATTTCCTTCTTTTGCTGTAAAATTATCCTTGCTCAAATGCATTTGAATAATTAAACTTTTAAGTGAATAACTATTCAAATGAATTTTAGGCACTTTTTATTTGAAGCGAAATGTTTTGCCTCAAATGTTGGATATTTCGCTTTAATATCATTGCATTTGAGGAAAGGTTGCATTTATTCCTGGGTAAAGTCCAGGATATAAATGCGAATAAAAATAGCTATTCTTTTGTGCTATTTTAAGGGCCGATCCCTTCTTAATAGCCGGGGCTTATATAAAGTTATGGCGAGCGGTTAGTCTTCTATTTTGCAAAAGAATGCAAAACTTGTGAATAAATCTAAGAGTAGAGCATAAGAGCACAGGTCTTACAATAGCAACAAAAATACTCTTAAATTAGAGACAAAATACAGGGAAAGTCTGACATACTTTTAGCTATCGATAGAACTACAGAAAAGTTCATTAAATTGCAGTTATTTTCAACAGAACTGAACAGAACAGACATTATCTCTAAAATATACCGTTTCCTAACTGTTTGTGAAAATTATTACGAAATGCGAGGAACAGGTTTTAAGGTATCACAACAAACACTTTTGCAACTCAGCAACAAATCGGTGCGACTCATAAGTTATAACAACCCATACTTATATTATATATAACATATCTAACCTATTATGCACAGTCATACTAACTTGTACTTGCTCAATTTCATCACTATTAGACCATTTGCAAAACATTCTTGGATTTGTTCTTAGAACTTTTGGACTCAGACTCGCATCTGGTTTTGCATTGCATTCAAATGCATTTGAAAAGTTATGAACATTTGGTGAACTTTTAGTGATTTTGCAATAAAAGAGAATTTGTGAATCGCCTTATTGTTCATCGAAGTAATACAATGATTGCCTTATTATAACATTTTCAGCGATTTTTTAGTTTAATTGTTTATTTCCCACTTTTAACCCCCATTAGAGTCAAACGAGTTTTTTGTTGTATTTCATAATTTTGATCTGATATCAAATGAGGAGGACTTCAATGCCTTCAATGACTGTACTGAACACTATATTGTGTTTTTAATGTTTGTCAGATTGTTCTGAGCTTTTTTAGAGCAAAATATGAGTGTTGTGTCGGTTAAAGCGCTTTCCAATATTTAATAGGTATTAATATTCCCGCGAGAATCACAAAATGTATTGAACCGGTTTAATGACCCGGAAGTTTGGTCCTAAATCAGGAAACTTTAATTTCAGACATTATTTAGATTTTAATAGACTTAACAATTTTAATTCAAATACTTTTAGTTTATTTTGGTTTTGATTTAATCCAATTAAATGACAAACAAATGACAAACAAAATCAGTTAATAAAAGAATGGATTATATCAGAGTTTCTGATTCCGCCAAAAATTCCGCCAAATAAGTGACTCCCTCTTCAATGATAGTACTGGGCATCAGTTTATTCAGATACAACATGACATATTATCATCGGTGGGTGATATCAGGCAAGTTATATAATAATATAATAAAACACTGGTAATTAAAATTGTTCGAGCTAGTTTTCTACTTAATATGTCAGATATATCTAGTTTAATTTTATTTGTTTTACAACTTCTTATACAATTTGCTAGATTATTATTTTTATCAAACCTTTGGCGCTAATAGGGAATGTAATATATTCTTATCAGTCATGCGGTATATGAATAAAATTTGTATATTATTGGTCCAATTGTGTCGCCTCTATAGGCGATAACTACTAATACAACGTTTTCAGAAACACTGGATTATATTATAGAAAATGATTTTCCATTGAATTTATCGAGAAATCAATCCTTACTTATCTATTATTTTGAAAAATTGAAATCAAGATTTAGGTATTAATTGATCGATAAAGTAGCGCAGAGTAGCATGATCATTTTTGATCATTTTTATTCAATTTGGTCTCTCAATCATTAAACTAATCAAAGCGTTTCAATAAATACAATAATAATAAAAAAGATTTTTTATTTAACTCTATTTTTATTCCAAACTTTATATAAAATTAATTAATTTTACGAAAAGAGTAAAGAATTTTATTGATTAGAAAAAGATTCAATCGATTGATCTCTCATTTAATATATATATTTTTTGTTTTATCTTTAGTTAAATCAATAGAAAATGTTTCAAATCAAAAGTAATGCAAAAATATTTGATACGAGAGTAACAAAAATTTTTATAAACTAGTATTAAAAACCTGGTCAGTCATTACCAGAAGTGAGCCAAAGAAGTATTTTATGGACAAAAATATATTTAATAATAATTATAATAATTATTGAAAATAAATTCAATTATGAGCTCATTCTCTGGTTATCACTTAATTAAATATCACAGATATTACAATCAATTTTATAAAATTGACCCTAAATTCATACATTCACTATAAATTATACATGTACATTTTCATTGTCCATTACTTTTAAATATTATGAAAATTTATATGAATTGTATAGAAATTTATAGAATATTTTAAAATAAATACAATCGTCGGTCACTTTTACTTAAGGAATGTTTTTTAGAAAAATATTTATAAATTAAAACTTAAATTATTTGTCACTTAATTACAGATTTATATAAAATGTATTTTAAATTTAATTAATTTCTTCACAAAAAGACTATTAAAACACAAAAAACTAAACAGATTTTGATTATTCGCTCAAATATTAAATAATAATTAATTAGATATTAATTAGATATTTCCAGACGTAAAGAATGGAAATGACCCCAACTGTGAGCTCAAAGGGGTTTTAGGCGACGGACAAATTGAATCGAAGTCGTCGTCTAATTGCAAATGCAATCGACTCAGTGTTGGCTCAGAGACGGATCTCTGAATTTTGGGCAATGATTTGATCAACTGATCTAAAGTGACCAAAATCTGAACAAAAAAACAATGCGTTAATTAAATGATTAAATCAAATGTTAGACAAAATTTAACTTCAAATGAGAGCAACCAATGAATACCTGAATAAAAAGCGGTCTCTCATCGCGATTAAAGTGAATACAGTTATCAATTAAAGCAATCAAATCCTTTGGAGTATCGCTTTTGCAAAGGTTGAGGTTAGGCCGCAGTAATCCGTGACCCACCATATATAGTAACTGATCCCTATTATTGATATGTTTGTACGGCAATTGTCCGGACATTAACTCAAACATAACTATTCCAAACGCATAGCAATCACTTTGAAAAGAGTAGGGATTCGGTTCTTCCATTCGAATAACTTCGGGGGCCATCCATAGTATGGAACCGGTCGGTTGTCGTGATTGATGTGATCCCTGCCAACGACTTTTCACTGTCGCTAAACCGAAATCTCCGATTTTTACGGTCAGGTCTTCGCACAGGAAAATATCTGACAAATATTTGATATTAAGTTTTGGTTGAAATGCAATAAAAGAGAAATGATTTACTGTTAGATTTGAGGTCTCTGTGAATGATATTCTTTGCGTGTAAGTAATCCATTCCCTGAGCTGTTTGTCGGCAAATATCCATTAAATCATTTAATTCTAATTTAGTATCGATAATATGTAAGTGTTTGTAAAGTGAAGACCCTTCGCACCATTGGGTAACTATTGTTAGCTGCGGTTCAGATACACAACCCATGAATAGCAGAATATTCACGTGACGTGTCCTCCGAAGAACTGCCACTTCATTCTTAAAGGCCTATCAAATCATTGCAAAAATTAATATCACTTTTAAATTAATGAATAAATGTGTCCACACCTGAAGTTGAGCCGCTTTTGGATTAGAAACGTTCAGTTTTTTGATAGCAACTGGTCCGTGCCAATGACCACGGTACACAGTTCCAAAAGAACCGGATCCTATTCTAGGACCGGTTAAAATTTCTTTGAGTGGTATTTCCCAGTCTTCGATCGACTCTTTCACTAAAGTTCTTGACTTTAATTTTTTGGTTGAAATTAATGACGAGAAGACCGACCCGTTGTTAGGCATCGGATGTCGGGCACAGACGACAGCCATTGAAAAGTTTGCAAAAGTCTTTAGAAACACAAAATCGATGGAAAAAAGTTTAGAATCACAGAAAGTAATGAACTTTTGGTGATTTCGTTGCAATAGTTTTAATATAAAACATAACATAAAGTGTAAAATGTTGTGAATTATGAGTTGAGTGCAGAGCTCTTGTGAACAGCATTTACTCTATTATGAAATGTTCAAAACCAAAACCGATACAGAATTATGTCAAAAATCTAGAGTCGAGAGAGAGGGGGAACGACTCCACACAATATCAAAACAGTCGGCGCTCTGAACGAGTGAAGCGGACCTAAACTCCACCCCCAGAACGCAATCACACATACAGTGAAACGTCAAACGACGGAACGAATACTAAAAACTTTGGATTGTTTTCACCGACCGTTCGTAGGGCTGGACGTGTGCGGGGCTCGTGTCCAACACCTGCCACCAAACTTCTGGCACACGCTCTTTCCCTATTAAAGTGAGCATATGTTCAGGTTTTGGTCTCCTTTTATAACAACTTTGGGTTCCATTCCTCGTATTCTCCTCTCAATTCTATTTGACTAAACACTAAACACTCCGTTTTTTTTGAGTGCAATTTATTATCAAAAACTACTGCACAAACACCTGGACTATGACTGCTTCCACTATTACTTCGCTCTTACCTGAGCTCTAGTTATGTATTGCATACATAGACCAATATCTCGATGATTGCAAGATTGCAAAAGTGCATACCATTAGCATACCATACCTACACCTGGTGTAGTGCGACCCCCAAAAACAACCTTTAATTGCAGAGATAGGCCTCCAATTCTGTGCAAAAAAACGTTACGTTTGATTAAAGTTTTTTTCCGATTATTATTTCCAAATATTTTTTGCATCAAAAGATTTTGTGCGCATTTATTGCATTCATTGCAAACAAAAAGTGTGGAAAAGTATGCAAACACTGCACAAACACACCATTGATTTCTGCTCTGATCATAGTTGCAGACAACTGACCGAATAATCAGTGGCACAGAGCACAGGCACAGCACTATGTCTGTATTGACCCACTTGTCGGCTGCCAATCACGGTTTGTAATTAATGAACCATCTACTTTCAAAATTATTACCAGTGATATAGCGATGAGCAGAAAAACAACTTTTTTCCACTTTTGTGTTGTTCTGTTCTCTTCTATTCTGTTCTCTTCTGGGCTTAAGGTTTTTAGTTCACATTTTCAATGATTCACTTTTTCAATGACTTATTTCTCGATATAAAACTTTTGATAGCATTGACTCAATTCATTAACATTTGTTTCAATGTTTTTCCCCTTTAATTCTATTACTACTCTTTGCGTCAATTATTAATTATTCATTGAATTCATTGAATTTCAATTAAAATATAAAGAATTGAAAATCAATTTTGTAATGAAAATGAGTTTATTATTAACGAAAACCTTATATTAAATATATTCTCAAAATTTTCAAAACATTTTTTTGAGATATTTTTAAGTTTTTAAGATATAATTTGTTGAGTCTTTTAATGAATGAGTGAATGTTTTAGTATCCACTTTAGTAACCACCTTTTCCCAAAAGTGGTAAGTCTTCTTTGATCAGAAGGGGTGCGGGCTCGGCCTTAAGAAGAGCTGGAGCGGGAGCCACATAACCTTCTCCTTTAGCAACAATGGTGCGGACTTCCTCAACAACTGGTTTGACTTCTTGGGTGATCTTTCGGTAGGGTTGGATCACTTCACGGAACTCTTGGATGACGGGTTTCAAGACTTCGTGGTACATAGTTGAGGGCTCTTCCTCTGATCGGGTGCTTTCGTGTTGCGGGGGAGCGCCCTTGTGGTGGACCTGTTCAACCAGAAGAGGACTGGTCGATGATCTGAACACCATTTGGACGGGTTGTTCAAAGGGCTCGACTTCAATGACTTGTGGGGCAGCGATTTCGCGGGCGATCGGCATAGGAATGAACTCAACAGATCGGGTGCTATGAATAGCAGCAGACACCGGACCGTAATGATGGGCTTTAGCGGCATATCCAGTGGCATAGCCAGTGGCCAAACCAAGACCGCCATAGCTCTTGGTTGGGATAGCGCTGACCAAAGCAACGGCCAAACTTAAGACTACGAACTGAAGAGAAATAAAATTAATTTTTAGATATTATTATAAAATAATTGAATATTTCACTGACTCTAAACATTTTGGCTTTTTTGAAGACAATATTAAGAAATGATTCTTAAGAAATGATTCTTCAAATTGAAGTGATGTTAGTCTCGAGAAAAGATCTCTTATATACTCATCTAAGAGGAGGAGTATTGACCGAAATGAAGGAAAAAAATATAATTGAAAAGAGGATCGATTCTTATTTTGAGGAAGTGATCCAATCATAGAAAGTTGTTTTTTAAGGACAGTTTCACTTTTTAGGTAAATCTCATCCATAAAAATATAGTCCACTCCTGATAGTAGTCCTGTAAAGTAGACTATATTTTAAATTCTTTAAATTAAAGCCCAAATGAGACCCCAAAAAATAAATCATTTGTTAGACATAAAAGAATTCTTTTATTATTCGAAACAAGTTTACAGACATTAGATCTCATGTCAGGTGTAAGTGTCAGGTCATGAGATAACGCCTGTTTTCTTGGACTTTATATTTCAAAGTCTTCTAATTATGGACTTTGAATTTAGAACAAAAGGCAATATAGCGATGGTTTTCCCAAATTATAATTCAGTGCTCGAAATGTCTAAAAATGTGATTAATTGATTGCTAATAGATTTATGAATAAAACTTAAGTGATATTAAGTGATATTTTTCACAACTTTTGCGTTCAAAAGCCCTTAAAGACATGAAAATAAAAGTGACATAAAATTTATATACAAATTATAGTTAAATTAATGACAGCACCGAAAGCCATCTGACAATAGACGACAGCACACAATAAAAGTCGATATTATTGTCCAAAACTTTTCAGTATTTGGGTTCGAAAAATTAATCCATTTATCTGAGTAATGACCAAATGACCTAGTTTAATTATCGTTTAATAATAGTTTAATACGAATGTTATTTACGACATTTATTCAAAAATAAAATGAGTGCGAAATAGAGATTTTTTTGATAGTGCTTGGTCATTTCTCCAAATTGAATTAGTGTTCAACAAAGCGAAAGGGTATGAAAGGGTTGTTTCGCACTTTAATTACTATAATTCTAAGATTTTTAATGTTTGTTATCGTAATTATTCTTAATTATTGGAAATTATATGGATTTAAGGGAAGGTATTCGAGTGCACAGAATGAAAAATGAGTGAATTTCTCACATGAGTTCTCAAAACTTATTGTTGAATATCTTTTAAATACTCTAAAAGTACTCCAAATTAATAATTAACTGATTCTTAACTCAAAGAAATTACAGAAAATAAATTCATTTAAAGTAAATTAACTCTCATTTACTTCGTTTGCCTTAACATCAATAAATCAAATATTAAACTGTACTCAAGAATTGTCTAAATTTGAGCCCTTCTGTTGCAAAAAACGACTCAAACATTTGCTCAGAACATTGTCGGATCATTTAACTCCTGTATATTCTCCCCATTGGATAACATTGAGAACCTAAGTTGAGACCCTTTGCTCTCTTATCAAATGACGGCACAAATAATTAGTTCTTAACAAAAGAATCACATTTTTATTATTTCAGAAAATGACGATTAGATAACATTTAGTAATAATTTTGTCTCAAAATTGTGTCTCATTTTTACAAAGAAATGAGCGATTATTTACTTTTATGGACTCATATGTAAACTGAAACTATTTTTGGTTCTCTTCTTTGTTGAGAACAGTTGGACTCACAATGACTTTGAGGGTCTGTTCCGAAGTATTTACTTTTTATTTCAAACATAAAGAGACAGTAATTGAAGTGATGTTTATATAAAGGGACAGACGTCGTCCGGCAAGAAATCAGCTGCCTTGCCTGCCCTTGCTAATTTTGTTCATTAAATAGATTCCCGGGGCGTAAGTGTCGCCCATATTATTGAATTGTGGGAATACAACAGATAATAAATGATTCAAATGTGATAAACGGGTGAATATAAGACTTTCACATTAATTAAAAACAAGTTCTGTTCAGACGATTAAAATTTGATAGAAAAGTGAAGGTCAGCCCTGAAATCCGGCACATTTTGTGAAAATTAAACAAAAGTTTCCTTTTAATCAACTTTTTTTAAATAAAAAACTGAGATATTTATAAAAAATATATAACTTTTCATTTTATTTTCATATAATTATAATTCAAAATTTGTTTATAAATTAGTTTCAAACAATTAATTCTTAAACACTAATTACTAATAAGTAAATAATAATTACTTAAAGTTTATGCAAGTTTTACATAAAAAAACATATTATTGTAATTATTTCAGTTTAAGCCTAATTTTAATGTTCTAGCACAAATAGTAATTTAATTCTTTGCTAAAAGGCATTTTATAATTAGCTTTCTATTGAATTTTAGAGAATAAACTTTGACATTTCAAAAGATTTATTCAAATTATTGATAGAAATTTCATTTTATTATATAATTCTAATAAAAGTTTTAATTATTCAAAAGATTTATGTATTCAGAGATGAGATAAATAATATTTTTTCTGAATAATTCTAAATATTAATTAAATGAATAGAATTTAATAAAATTAGAGTTTGATTGGAGACTCTCTTTTGTCATTTCATGGGAGGAAAAGGTTCGCCAAATATTGGACTTCAGAATCGGTTTGGGACCCTATTTTAGACAACTCTGTTATTAATAAAAAAAATGATAATAATCAGAGATTTATCCTGATTATTATTGATTTTCAATTTTTGATAGAAATAAAAAGCCTTAACTATAAATTTTAAATAAATCATAATTAAAATGATACTGGTCATACGCAGCTGAAACTTTAAATATAAATTCTATTTAATATAAGATTTAATTTTAGACCTAGCTCGTTTTTTTCTGAATTTCCATAAATATGCATAAGTTTTCTCTTCTACTGAATAAAAATATAATACTTTAAATGAATGTATGATAAAAATTATGTTAATTACAAAATAATTAAATGAAAGTTTATTTTAATTTATTTGTAACAAAAACTTATAAATTTTCACAATTTTTTAAAAAGTTTTTTAAGTTATTTTTTTCGTTATGGTATTTGAATAAACATAAGAAATATTATGAATTTTAATTATAGTTTTTGATATTAAAAAATTATATTAAAATTTTGAATTAATCTTTTTTTATAATTCTTAAAATAAGTTGAATTATATTTTTAAAATATTTTCATATTTTATATGATATACACATATAACTTAACTTTCATTTGGCTCTGCATACACTTCACTTTCATTTAGCTCTGCATCCACTTAAACCACATATAATTACATTTTGAAAGCAATATAATTAATTAATTGAACCATAAAATTAAATAAATTTAACTTGATTCATAGAGATTGATTAAATATTTAATTTTAGTATTGATTAAGATAATAAA